>BQNB010027446.1:0-57625 GCA_026074375.1 Tanacetum coccineum | reverse complement strand
TTATGTTTAAAGTTATTAGGTATCGAAAATGTTGGTGCGGGTTTTTTTTATCTGAATAAATCGGTATTTTTGTAACATTTTTTTTTTCCATATTTTTGTGTGAACAATTTTTTTTTAATGGACCGGCCCAAAGTTGAGGCCCAAAAAACTGGGTTAAAGTGGGAGCCCAACATCACTGCACTGTAGCTGGTACTGTAGCTACAGTACTTAGGGTGAATAGTGTTTTGTGACATCTCAAATGATATATATAGTAATTTGCCACGTCATCATTTTTTGTTAATTATGGCTATAATAGAAAGATTAACATATTCTTTGCACACAAAAGAATAATTAAAAGTTGAATGCCTACAAAATGAAAATAGGGAAACTTCAATGCATTTTTAGACCATTAGCCCAAAACAAAACTATATAAAATTTGGTTCAACTTATGAAATCAAATATTATGCATGGATCGAGAGTTTTTGGCAAACTTTTTGTCCAATAATCCTGTGAACATTTGAGAAGATGCAAAGCTGTTTTTGTTTTAACTTTTTAACACTAGGTTATCTCGTACATGTTCGTAAAATGTCATCGTCATTTGTAAACTTTAATTAGAGGGTGGAGTATGGTGGGGAGAAGTATCTCCTCACTTTGACCTCACAACCTGGCACATCAGTATCTCACTCCCACCTAAAAATACCCCTTCACTCATAACACACCCTTATCTCCTCACTTTGACCTCACCACCCACAATTTTATTTTCTTTTCCATTTTTTCATACAAACTTAATTCATTTTATTAAAATTAAATTACAATACAAAACATAAAAAAACAACATGAAACATAAAAATACAAAATTACAAATTTATTTTGTATAAAATAAAAAACACTTTTTAAACAAAATTATAAACTTAAACCTAAAAATGACAAATAAAAAAACTATAATGGGTTAAAATGAAAATATAACTTTTATAAAATAAATAAAAAACACGAAAGGAAAACACCACCACCCCCGCTTCTTCTTCGTCATCGAGAACTTGCAACAAAAAATACACAAATCTTAAAACCATAACACAAATCAAAAGAAAAACATCACACACATACACACATTTTAAATCAAAAGAAAAAGAAGAGAAAAGAAAAGAAAAGAAAAACCGTTTGTCGTTATTTGACTCGTCTGCACGACGAGATATCAACAAATTAGAAGTGGCGAGGATGGTTGGTATGGTGGCGAGCTCCCTAGCGAAGCCACGTCGGATGTGGCGAGGGTGGCTCGTTACCACACTCCTTCCTCTTATATCGATCAATTCTATTGAAACTCTTTCATTATTGAAAACAACAGCTTGATGTTGATGTACTAAAACGGTAAAAAGATGAGTTAGGTAGTTTGGTATAATCCTACAATGTCGTAATTGAGCAACTAAACATTTCTAGTACTCGTAAATTTTTTTCATGTTTTACTATCCAAATTACAACATAATTATGTATATATGCTAGTTTATAAAGTATTTCTTTTAATGCCAAAAACAGAAATCCAAACTGGAAGACTTTAATTTTGTTTGAACATGTTACATATACTATAAAATTTAACAGTCACTAAAGCCAATATATTAAAGTTTATTTATACATCAACATGACATATAATTGAAATTAAGCAACCAACCCCAGTGCTAACGATTCATATTTTTAGTTGACTATATCTTATTTTACAAATCAATGTGTATTGTGTCACCCATGTCGATCTCACGTTTATTTCTACACATATTTAAGACAGTCGATAAAAAGGAATAATAGCAACCACCACCTCTTTAATTCATATAATGTTTTGTTAATTTTGATCGCAACTAATAATCTGACAATATATATACTTTATACGTTTATCTCACGTATTCTAAGCAGGACTCCAACCCATAACCATTTAGTTTAGGAACTTCTTACACAACGGGTACCATTGGAACAAAATCCTATGGTAATTCATATAGTGTTTTGTGACCAATATGTTGGTGATTTTGCGTCATCAATATAATTTAAGTGTAATGGATTGACTTAGTTGATCAATGTGTAATCGTGATAAATGTTCAACAAGTCAGGGTTGTGCGAAGTGTACACTTGTATGACATTATTAAGATTATCATTCGGGGGCGAAGCCCCCGAATCACGGGGGTCCGGGGGCAGCGCCCCTGGTAGCAGGTCCAAGGGGCGACAGCCCCGAAAATTTTTATTTGGTGTAAAGTGCTATGTTAAAAACGCACTTGAAAATAAAATTCCTAGAATTATGGACTTGATTTTTGCCCCTTAATTTAACTGATTCGGTAGTTAAAATAACTGCTATGGCAGTTACAACCGATGTTCAGTTTTGTTGGTCAGATATATATTATCAATCTCTGGTTCGTTTTTCATAACAACAAAAACATATTCTCGATTCTTAATCTGAGTTTTATCCGATTTGAGATTTTGATAGAACCATCGAAATACTTCAATCTGAAAGTGTTTACACGACTCTCAGATTTCTGTGATCATAAATTATAACAAAGATTGAAGTATCTGTGATCATGACGAACGAAGAATCTGTGAAGGATATGACGAGCAAGTTCGATAAGTTGGCAAAGTTTGAAGGGCAGGACTTTCGTCGCTGGCAAAAGAAGATGCATTTTCTTCTTACCACCCTGAAAGTTGTGTACGTTTTGAGTACACCCAGTCCCGTATGGTCCGAGAATGAAACTTTGGAGATGACTAGGAAGAGGATGAAGTGGGAGAACGACGACTACATATGTCACTTGCATGATTCCTCCCCTAATTTGTACCCAAACTATATTAAATAAAGTAATTTTATAGGTAGAACTATCTATAAAATGATATCAAAGGTTGGTTGGAATCGTGTATTTATGTGGCAAGTTTTTTGTAACGATCTAAACATCAGGTGGGCGGAACCAGGATTTTATTGTTAGGTGGGCAGCTCGGATTTTTATGATATAGTAGTAACATTTAGTGGTTTTATAATAACTATCGAAGCCAGATGACCGAACCAATAAATCTAGTATTGAAAAGGACCCTCAAAAAGCCCGGATAAACATCAAACAGTGTAACTAAGATAACATAATAGTGAATATCTAGATAACCTATACGAAGTTTATCCAAACCAACCTTAAAATAAGGCCACGCCAACAACGCTGAAAAGGTAAGGTCTTTACCTGAGTTAGAGTCTGTGTGGCGGTGGTCTTAAACCCCGTGGATTAGTCGAAACCAAAAAAAGTCAAAGACCAAGGTTAACAAAAAAAAAGATTCCTAGGTTATAAAGGTATGAACATCAACGTATTGGGAACGCGTTGGGCTTTATCATGGAATTTAATTTTTTTTAGAATGAGCTTTAACATATTTTTTTATGATTTACCTTTAAATATGATTCAATCTGTCAAAAGCAGATTTTTCAAGTATAATACATAGTCAAGTCGTTATTCATCAAATCAAAATAATATCAAAATTAACCGTAAAAGACAAAATACAACAAACACTCTGCTTTGCTTAGCGCATTTCACAAACCCTCATTACTAAAGCACTAATAAAAATGGCTTTTCTACTGGAAAATGACAAATCAATTGGTAACATGGGCTTGAAATAACTTACATACAAGATGAGGCCATTATTATTGAAACTTTAATAAAAAAAATAGCTAATTTAACAGCTAAGAAAAAGAAAAAACTTTGACAGTCAACAGCCTTCTGTCTACATCTCTACATCTCTCGGCGCTACAACCAAACTTTAAAATATATCAATGATCATAACTGCAACAAAGTGCTATTAACAAACACAATGTTATTAACAGATTTCTCCCCATTAAGAAGGGGCCACAATAACAACTCAGCAAACATGAACTGAAATTATAAAACTTCCAACAAGCTAGATGTGTTTGGTGGTCAGAATGGGGCTGGAGCACCGCTAGCCGACCCTACTGGCTCCCCCCTGAGTCTAATATTAGGTCCAAGAATAGTTGCAACAAAAAAATTTTATCTATATCGTATTTATGTTTATCATCTCATCGAGTGTATTATTAATTTGTTTTCAAAGAGTAGAAAACTGTAAAAAAATCCTTTGTATTTGGCACTTTCTCACAACAAAACATTCTTGTCAGAAACGTTTGGGGCAGTTTACATCAATGCGTCGTAGTATACGTCTGACATAATACAAATCATTGAGGACAAATGATTGCAAATATTTTGTCCGTTATCTTCTCTAACATAAGGATGTATTTTGGCAGTGCAGACTACAAGGTGATGTATTTTGCAAATATTGTATATTTTTTAATTTGAGAGTTAAACTGCAAAAATCAATCCATGTGGTTTGTAGTTTGTGGCCCTAGATCATCCATAGCCGATACGTTATTGAACAGTAATCCATGCCCTCAATGGTGAAACGTTTCGACAAAAATCATCCTCTAGAGGGATGATTTTGCAACACTTTTTTTTTGTTAGAACTATTTAGAAAAAAAAAATCATCCCCAATAAGATGATTTTTTGCTAGACATTAGTCACTCAATCAGGGATGTTATTACTAATAGTCTCAGCAAAGGATGATTATTTACAAAACTAACAAACCACAAGGGATGAATTTTGAAGTTACCACTCTTTATTCTTTAATTCTTTTTTTTTTTATTTTTTTTTTATTTATTGTTTATTATTAATTTTTTATTTTTTTTTATTATTAACTATTATATCAATTTGGCCCTTTTATTTTATGTTATTAATATAATCTCTTTTTTTATACTGTTTGGTACTTTTGATTATTTTACTTCGTTTTTGTCCGGTTTTTCCACTCCGATGATATTTAAATTATACGTGTTGGTACGTTTTTGTACATAGAAAAAACGCTTAATGGTAAACCTAAAAGAAGAAGTTTATGTCAAACAACCCTCAGGTTTTGAGATGTAGTGAATTTCAGTAACCCGTAATCACTTCACTTCATTACTTGTAGCATGATTTAAACAAGAAAATGAGGAGGAAGTTTAGAGAGAGAAACAATAGAGAGAAAGAAAGGAAAGAAAAGAAAAGAGAATGGTTGATTTCACAAAAGAGTGTGTGTTACAAATGAGACCAAAATCCTCTCCATCATTGGAGAGGGGTATTTATACTTAAACCATGAGGTTTACACGCCTATGGTATTTCTATGGGCCGGGCATGGGATTACTTGGGCTTACGCCCGATACACGTGACCGATTAGCTTACATAAATGAGCCCGTTTACCCGTTCTAGCCTATTACAACATATAATTAAATAAAACCGAGCTTCCATGATTCATAGCTGAGCTTCCTTGTTTGACTTAATGTTTTGAGGCTAATAATCTCCCTCGAAGCGAAGCTTCCTGCAGATTCTGAGCTTCCATGTTCAAAAACATATTTTGAGGCTAACAATCTCCTCTAATGTGTGGTCTTCAAATTCCTGAGGTGAGATCTTGAATCTTGCTTCCTTGAAATTCTTGAGATTTCTTTGTCGTTGAGTTCTTGAATCTTTGATCTTTATTATGTTGTAGGCTTGTTCCTTCATGCTATGTGATCTTTGATCTTGAGCCTTTGTCATTGTCTTTCGACTTTGTCTTTTGTTCCGAGATCTTTAAATCTTTTTCTTGTTTGTCTTTGTCGTCTTTGCCATCTTGCGATCTTGTGTCTTGACCAACATGCTCATACTTTGCATCTATTTGAAAGCTCTCTAATAATCTCCCCCGAAGCTTGATTTCTGAGGAGGGATCATTAATATAAGAGTTTGCAGAAGTCTTTGTCTTTAATTCTTGAGCTTTCTTGATTCTTGAATCTTGATTCCTATAGTATGTCTTTGTAGTTTGAGCATGAGCATGTGGTAATGAATCCAACTCAGCTGGAATGAGGTATCTCCATCTCCATCTTTATATGAATCCTGAAATAAAACAGTTAGCAATAAAGCTTATGGACGAATATGGCTTTCTCATTTACCCGGATTTGGTTGGATTAACCTTTGGTTCTGTGAGGACCAACTTGTAATCATGTAGATTCAATTTAGAAGAATCTCCTTGACAAGATTTCTAGCTTTAAGCATAAGATCCTCTAACACAGATGCATTAGATTCACCATGCTAGCTTGTTCTCAATATCATAACGTCTCAAAGCAGACAACACGATATGAGTGAATCAGTTAGTTACTATCTTACCGATTGAGTCGTCAATTCATTTACTGGACCAAAATTGATATCCAGTTGTCACAAGTTCGATTTCATATAGAATCTCGCAAGTTTCCTACCGAGAGCTTGTTTGATGTTGGCTCAAGAAGGATTTACATCTTCACTGTGAATACTTAAGTATCACTCGGATGTTCTAGCAAAATCACAAGGGTAATGCGTAGGACTCTTGTTAACAGCTTGTGAACTTAATGATGTTCAACAAGTGTTTGTAATCGAATGTGTCCTAATGAAATTTATTTATTGATCTCTTGGCTCTAGACTCGATTAGTGCGTTTTGGTTTTAGTAATCAAAGGCTGAAGCAGACTGCCACCTATTCAATATCCACTAACTCGGAGTGAGAAAGTCAATAGAAGTCGTGTGTATCTCCGTGACAAATGAGACAAGTTTCTTTTGAGAAAAACTCTAATGGCTGGGAAGGGTTGTGCAGTGCATCACTGGGTCCATGATGTCTTGTCTTCAATACCAGAATTCTTTTTTATGAATCTGATAAATTATGTATTAACCCGGTTTCTGCCTAAATGTTTGTGGAGGGCTTTATCCATACATTTCTTTTTAATTTTTCAACCCCTTCAATGCTTACCAAAGACGTCATTACTAACACCTTGTTGTGATTGTTCCAGTGTTAGCTCAATCTTAGTCGGCATTATTCCCTTATTCTCATTCATCTCCAATCATACCTAAGGACTGCTATTTCTAACCTAACCACCTTATGACTTCAGAATTGTCGTGAAATTAAGATGTTGTTGGGTATAAGATCGAACCATAAAACCTTTTTCCGTAGAGTATAAAGCACTTAGACTCATTTGGATCAGTTATTATGTTCAAGATCATATTTTAATTACATTTCTCCCCTTATTTTAAATACTAATACACTTAGTTTTTGAAATACCATGTGATTAAAATTTGTCATGAAAATCCTGTGGATAGAAAATGTTTCAGCATGAACTATGTGGAACATTAACTTGCTCCCCCTCAATTTTACATATGTTTGACACCAAAAAAATGATACCAAGTTGTAAAATGAATATAAATTTGAGGGTTAGCATTGTTAAGCACACAATTTTTATATATTATGAATTGCTATTGAAGAATTCTTGAAAAATTGTGTTCAACATTTTGAAAAACATCATGTTAGAAGACTTCTCTTCTAACGCTAAGGATAAGTGCACTGAAACGTACACTCTCTTTTGTCGTTCGGGTCCGAGTTGCAATTTGAGAGTGATTACAAGTCATGTAGAAAAATAGAAATGACATGTTTTGAAAGCATTTGAAACTCTTGCTCGAACTTCATTTACACGTCCGTCTCGATGTTAATCAACATTTCTAGGTACGTAAATGTTATCGATTCCAAGAGACATGTCGAGAAGATTCTTTTTGGAAATTTTTTATTTTTTTGATTTTGTATTTTCTTTTTGAAATCTTATATTTTTGTATTTGGTTTTATAGGTTTTATATTTTTGTATTTTGCTTTTCTAAAAAATATTTACAATTTGATGTTTGAAGAATATATCAAGCAGATTCATTTGCCAGAACCTCCAGTTCTGTTGGAGTCAAACATCTCATACCAATTCGTCTGACAAGATACTAAAACCTATCTTCAGGTAAGGCTTTAGTAAACATATCAGCTAATTGGTATTCAGTTCTGACAAAGTACAATTCAATTATACCATTTTCAACCTGTTCCTTGATTAAATGATATTGAGTATGGATGTGCTTGGTACGGGAGTGCTGCACGGGGTTACATGAGATTTTTATGGCTGACTGAGAGTCACAATACAACGGTATTTTGTTGTAGTTGAAGCCATAATCCTTAAGCTGTGTCCTCATCCACATTACTTCAGCACAACTTGCAGATAACGCCAGGTACTCTGCCTCTGCTGATGACATTGCAGTACAGTCCTGCTTCTTTGACATCCAGCTGACTAATTTATCACCTAGGAACTATATTCCTCCAGAAGTGCTTTTGTGCGTATCAAGACATCCGGCATGGTCGGCATCTGAAAAAGCTGTTAGTTCAAAGCCAGAATCCTTCGGATACCAGAGTTCCATGTTAATGGTACCCCTTAAGTATCGAAAGATCCTTTTAACCTCTTTGAGGTGTTTTTCAGTCGGTCTTGCTTGATAACGTGCACAATAACATACTGCTTGCACTATGTCTGGTCTACTAAATGTCAGATCCATGAGTGACCCGATTTTACTATGGTATTCAGTTTGGTCGACGAGTTTTCCACTCAAGTCTGCATCTAATTTAGGTTTCGTAGCCATTGGTGTACCAATGCTTTGACCTTTTTCTATACCATGTTTTTTAAGTATCTCTAAAGCGTACTTGGCTTGATTGATAAAGATACCGCATGGGGATTGGTGGATCTGAAGTCCTAAATAGAATTTCATTTCCCCCATTAAGGACATCTCAAATCTACTATGCATTAATTTTTCAAATCGTTTAGAAAATTTAGGGTTTGTAGACCCAAAAATAATGTCATCGATGTAAATTTGCACAAGTAAAATGTCCTCCCCGTATCTTATCGTTAATAGAGTAGGGTCAATGGTACCTTTAGTAAAACCTTTGGACATCAGGAAATTTAAGAGTTCATCATACCAGGCTCTTGGAGCTTGCTTCAATCCATATAGAGCTTTCCTTAGTCGGTAAACTTTGTCTGGATGATCTGGATCAACGAACCTGTCTGGTTGTGCAGCATAAACCTCCTCCTTCAGTGGACCATTAAGAAATGCCGTTTTCACGTCCATCTGATAAATTAGAAAAGACTTGTGTGCAACATATGCGACAAAAATCCGAAAAGCTTCCAAGCGAGCAACTAGAGCAAATGATTCCTCGAAATCAATACCCTCTTCCTGAGCATAACCCTTAGCTACAAGTCGTGCCTTATTACGTATTACAGTATGGTCTTCATCCTTTTTGTTCTTCCATAACCACTTTAGCTTGATTATGTTCTTGCCAAAAGGTTTGTCAACGAGTTCCCAGACTTGGAGTTTGTCAAACTGATGAAGCTCTTCTTGCATTGCCTCTATCCATGAAGAATCAGCCATTGCCTCCTTAATGGTTTTTGGTTCAACAGTACTCATGGTGAGTGCAAACATACACATTTCAAGATCAGTTGCAAGTTGTCGTCTTGTTTACACTGGCTTGGTTGGATTTCCACAAACTTGAGTTAACGGGTGATCCTTTGTCCATCGGTATTCAGAATCTTGTGGTTGATTGAAGGTATGCATATTTGAATTTTCAATATTGTGTGAGGAAGACTTTGGAACTTCTCGTACCGATGTACAAAAAGGATTGATAAATTTAGCTTGTTGAACTTGTGTATCTTCTTCTTGATTATTGTTGTTTTCCTCAGCATGAACATTTGTAGTTAGAGTTGTTGGTTCTGTTGAAGATGTATTATTCGATGTAGGTGGTGTGTCTTGTTGTTTAGAATTGTCGGTGGGAAAAGAAGACTTGTTGACACTTGAAGTACCTGCGTTGAAAAATTCATCGTACAAAGGACTGAAAAGAAGATCTAACTCTTGTTGTGACGAAACTGTTGTATTTGCTGAAGGAAAAACATTTTGTAGTTGGGGGACGGGGCCAGAGTTGTCATAATCTGACGCCTTTTGTCGTTGGGGAACGATGCCTGAAGTGTCATTATCAACAGATGTCTCAGACATCTCTTTAATTTCATCAAATCTGAGATGTATGGATTCAACTATCAATTTGGCTCTCTTGTTGTAAACACGATATCCCTTTGACTGAGTGGAGTATCCCACCAGAATGCACAGATCCCCTTTTTCTTTCATCTTATCCAGATTTTCACCATCTTTTGTTAGGTAACAAGTGCAACAAAAAATGTGAAGATATTTATAGATCTGTTTTGAGTATAGCATGCGGTTGCAATTGCTTCATGCTAAAAGAACAAAGGAAGTTTAGAAGCTTAGAGAATCGTATGAGCAGCCTCAACCAGAGTATATTTTCATCTTTCGACAACGCCGTTCTGTTTAGGTGTTCGAGGAGTAGAAGTTTGATGCTCAATTCCTTCTTCTTTGAAGAATGCATGGAGTGTCTTGTTTAAGAACTCTGTGCCTCTGTCTGTTCGAACAGAAATTACTAGGGCTTGAAGATTTTGTTAAATCATTGTGAGGAAATCTTTTAGAACTTCTGGTGTTTCATCCTTGGATTTTAGAAATAGAGTCTAAGTATATATGGAGTAGTCGTCTATAATTACTAGAATATATTTCTTCCCATTGATGCTAGCAACCCGCATTGGACCACATAAGTCCATATGAAGCAAATTTAGCCTTTCTTTTAAACTTGGAACAACCTTTGTCTTGAATGAACTTCTTTTTGCTTTACTCACTTCACAAGAGGAACATAGTTGATCCTTGACATATTTCAACTTAGGTAAACCAATCACGACATCCTTTTTTGAAAGAAAGTTGATGTAGTCGAAGTTAAGACGAGAAAGTATTCGATGCCATAACCATGCTTGAGTTGGTGAAGCTTTAGCCATGAAGCAAATTGGAGTTGATGAAGTGGTTTCTTGAAGGGAAATTGTATAGAGATCTGATCCACGATTACCGGCGAGTAAATCGTTTCCCTGAAGATCTCTAACGAAGCACATAGATTTCCGGAAAGCAACCTCCAAATCCGCATCACAAAATTGACCAACCGAGAAGAGATTGTGATTGAGGCCTTTGACGTAATAAACCCTGTTGATCATGATATTTCCTTGAACCAAATCTCCATAACCAAGAATTAGAGAAAATTGATCATTGCCGAAACGAACGGTACCCATATATTTCTCAACAAAATTGCACAGCAGCTTTAGATTGCCCATCATGTGCTTTGTGCATCCAGAGTCAACAATGAATAGGATGAGTTGAACAATCTGCAAGAGAATTAGAGGATGATGGGATACATGAAAAATTGGATCCTAAAGTATTTGTAAGTTTCAAGACATTAGTTATCCTAGATGCATTATCTATAGCAAAACTAACTCTCTTTTGCACATTTTCATTCCTGACTTTAGGCACCCATTTCATTTTTGTCTTAGGAACCCATTTATATCCTGATGGGCATTGTTGTTCTATCCACCATTATTATGCCTTACTAGTTTTCTCATACAACATCCTATAGTAACTCTTGAATTTCTGGATAGTGGACTCTGATGCAACTGTTTTCTTATGGGGTGTTGCAACAGATTTGTTCACTTGACTTTTGGGTTTTCTAGTACGTCATTCAAGAATTTAGAAACACAAGCATCATGAATCGAATTAAACACACATTTTCCACAAGTAGCACAAACAACATTAACATTCGAAGTTCTGTAATTTAAACTGTCATTACACGCAGTTACAGACGTTGTTTTCTTAGAAATACTAGAAATCCTATGGTTGTCTTCTATTTCAGTCTTCTTAAACTTTACTTGACTAGTGTTTAACACGACCTTATTTTTCATTTGAGTGCTCCTAAGCTGTGGTCTGCTAACATTAGTGCTGTGAGTTACTCCTGTAGAGGTAGACACGTGAGGATTAGTATTCCTATAAGTCTAAGGCAACTATGGTGCTCTAGTTTGTGTTGTCCAAGTGTCTATTCGATACATTCCTGGTTTAATCACATTTGTGTTTCTTACAGCTTGCCTTGCTGTTGAGTCAAAATCTGTATAGTAACTGTTTTTGATAAACCCTCAGACACATTAGTTTTTGAAACCAACTTTGTTTTTGAAAAAAATTTCCTCTCAAGAGAGTCTAAAAAAGGAGTCGGTTTTCCTAAAACTGATGGTTTTAGAATCCTATGTGCATTTGGTTGTCAAACAACAGATGGTTTATCAAACTTAGTTTCCACAGATTTTCCTTTGCATTTTTCAATGATTTTCTTTAACTCATATATGACAATGTTCTTGTCTTGCAGTTGAGCTTTCAAATCTTGTATTTTGAAATATTGTTCACGTTCTTTCTGAAATACATTTGACGCTTTTTCTTTGCAAACTGTGTCATTTTTCATCTGTTCTTGGTATTGTTGTAAGGAAAGTGTAGGAACCCGATTTACACTTTCACTTCATATTACGAACCACGAATCGAACCAAGAAAATAGATAAAGAAAGATTGAGTTATTTAGAGAGAGAAAGAAGAGAGAGAGTTGAGAGAAAAAGAGAAAAGAGATTTATTTAGAAAAATGAGAAGTTATATTTTCTAAGTAAAAATATCTATATATACCCCTACACATTTAATGTGACGCGCGAGATATTTAACTAGGACTCGGGCTCGAGTTTTGCTTGGGATTAAACCCGAAACATATACAATATTAGATTAACTATCGAGCCCGATTCCCGATATTATACTATTACAACATTAACTAATTAAATGACCGAGACTCGTACACGTAATGAACGAACTTCCTGTTCGGCTCAATATTTTGAGGCTAACAGAAAGTTTAAGAGAAATCGAGTGTTTTTCTAATTTAGCAAAACTTCATAAAAGCTCAATATAAACTTCTTTACTAACAGTTTCAGTTTGTTTCGAAAGCTTTTGTGCAAGACATTCACATTCTTTGACTTTATGAAGATATAAGCATTGCAATTCAGTGTGCGCATCGAAATCAAATAATGAATGCAAATAAGAACACATAACATCATTAGACACACATTCTTGCAAAAGTATATCATACATGTTTGAAAATTCTGCTTTATCAGATTCAAGTTTGTCAATTTTATTTTCAAGGGATTCAACATACTTTAAATCATCATGCATTTCTTACTTAAGTTCATGAACAAATGTGAAACTATCATTCTGTGTCTTTATGGCAAGAGGCATCAAACATGTCTTAATTAGGATTTCCATATCATGAGCAGTTGGTGCACGAAAATGATCATTTGAATGTTTTACCCAAGCTTGATCGACAAGTTCTCAAAAATGATTTATGTTGTTTGTCATTACATTATATGCTTGTCTACTTTTGCTTATTGATTTGGAAACAGGTAAGAAACCGATGTTTTTGAAAATTTTTGCTTTAGTTTTCACAAAAGATTTTCTCCACATTTTCTTTCTTACTTCATTTGCATGTGCTAACTGTACATGATATTCCTGTGTCGGGGGTTTAAAAATTTCATAAAGACTATTTAGCTTTGTGTAGTCATAAGGTCTAATTTTGTCTTTATTCAATTTTGATCGACTCTCTTTTTCAAGAGTCAAAGTCTCTTCCCAACCGGAGACGAGTCTGTTTGCAGGATCAGATTGGTCATATGGGATCACATACAAACATGGTTTTTCAGATTGAGCTTTTTGGAGGTACATTGGATTTGCAAAGGTTGGTCTACCATTGAATGTTGGGCCTTTGGGTGCTAACATATAAATGATTTGGATTGATTGATTTCTTTTGTAAACAATTTCATTCAAAAACTTTAATTGCTTTTCCATTGAAATCATTTTGTAAATGTCTTTTTCTTCCTTAAGTTTCAAATCCGTTATTACCTTTGTTTTCTCTTTGACATGACCTTCGTAATGTGACTTTGTTAAAAGACTCTGTTTGACTAACTCATCGTGTTTCTCTTTGACAACTAAAATTTCATAGGCTTTAAGTTTTAAACCTTCTTTTATGTCAATTTCTTTTTGAGCTAATAGTCCTATAGTTTCATTTAACTTATGTTCAAGTTTCTCATAGTCAACTGTATGGTCATTTAAGGTCTTGTACCTCTCAAACTCAGTCTGTTTGTTTTGAAGTGAAATTAGACAACTATCCTGAATACTATTAGACTCCCCTAGAGTTCTACTAGTTTCTGCAAGAATAGATTTGCACTCGGTTAATTCATGAGCAAGTGATGTGTTTTCTTTCTTTAATTGATTTTGAATCTTTTTATTTTCATCAACATCAAGTTTTAAATTTACAATTACATTAACAAGCGCAACACTCTCATCATCACATTCTACAGCATTTTGGTCAGTCTGAATATCATTATCCCACATATCCAGTGAATCAGGAATGCCATTACTATCAACCTTTTCCACTGCACATGTGTTACTCATGGATTCAGGTTGCTCAGAATGCTGTCTCTCATTAGCAAACACATTATATGCAGCATCGTATTGTACCTGTTCCATTGGCTCAGTATCAGTTCCTGAGTCTGCTGTAGGAACCTCTTGAATCTTTGCCATAAAGTTGTAATGTGCTTCCAATTCTTGTTCATCAATCTCATCATCTGTGTCTGCTAGCCAATCAGGTTGCTCTGCTTGTAATGGAACACCTTTCTTAGCTTGTTTGCACAACAACATCTTTCCTTGTGATACGTAGAGTCTTTAATCCGTTTTGGCTTCCTGCATTCCTTAGCAAAATGACTAAATTCCTTGCAGTTGAAACACTGTATCCTAATTTGTTACACTACCTGATTGCCTACAGTCTCCCTAGCCCCAGCAACATTCACTGTCCTTTGATTCCCAAACTGCCCAGTCTGATTGTCATTCTTGTACCTTGGAGTAGTATCCACATTCTTGTTTCTAGAGTTTGAAGAAGTTTTGAGGTTGTTGGTGGTAGGTTTGTAGAGCTTTTTGAAGTATTTTGCAATGAGTGCCAAGTTTTTCTGCATGTCCTTATCTTTTTGAGCTTGTTTAGGATCACTGTCTTCTTCAGAAACTGACTCAGATAGAGGTGTGATTGGTTTGGCTATCTCTTTGCCTTTATGTTTGGTAGTTGCATGAGATCTGGTTGGAGGTGAAGCTTTTGTTGTTGGTGCATATAATTTGTTAGACTTTGGTGCTTGATAATAAGGATCTGGAAATGAGTGAGCAGCAGCAACAAGTGCTAATAGATTAGCATTCTTGGCTATTCTTTCAGCATGAATTTCATTAACTTCCTTTTGATATTGTTTTAGAATGTCAAAGAGCTTGTGATATGATACTTCATCTAATTTGTGTTGTTGCTTAACAATTGTGTTAGCCTCAAAATATTGAGTCGAACATGAAGTTCGTTCATTATGTATTTAAGTCTCGGTCAATCAATTAGTTAACGTTGTAATAGTATAATATCGGGAATCGGGCTCGATAGTTAAACTAATATTGTATATGTTTCGGGTTTAATCCCAAGCAAAACCCGAGCCCGGGTCCTAGTCAAATATCCCGCACGTCACTTTAAAGTGTCGGGGTATATATACCTTTTCCTCTTTGGAAAAGGTAAGCAAGAGTTCACTTTAATATATCTTTCTCATTTCCTTTTCTATATTCTCTCTCAACTCTCTCTCTTGTTTCTCTCTCTAAAACCTTCATTTCTTCTTCTCTTTTCTTCTTCGATTCGTGTTGTATGATATGAAGTAAAGTGTTATACGGGATCCTACATTTGGCACCAGAGCATAGGGGGAATCCGTGTTGGTTACTCACTGATTCGTGTGGTTAAATAAGCTAAAATTCATGGCTTATTTTGTCAAAAATCCCACGGCTTCAAATGGGTTTTGGCTTATTGGTTTGTTAATCATCCTCTTTCCTTGTTATACTTGTTCAACAGGTTATGTTGCAACCATATCATGGTGTTTAGATCGTGATTTATAGTTACTTTTGGTTCTTGGTTCAAAAAGTCAAACCCGGATTATTGTGCTTAAAAGTGTTTATGTTTATGTTTTTAAGCAAGATCTAGGCCTAAGGTAACTAGTTGTGCAAGAAAAATCAAGGTTTAAAGTAAAAAAGGATGTGTTTTTGGTGATTTTATTGGAAAAATACGTGTTTTGCTCGAAGTTGACTTTCTGTATGAATGAAGCGGAATATGCAGGTTTGAATGAAGAGGAATATGTAATCCAAGCGGAATATGTAATCCAAGAGGAATATGTAATCCAAGCGGAATATGTAATCCAAGAGGAATATGTAATCCAAGAGGAATATGTAATCCAAGAGGAATATGTAATCCAAGCGGAATATGTAATCCAAGAGGAATATGTAATCCAAGAGGAATATGTAATCCAAGAGGAATATGCATGCAGTCAAGCGAAATATGCATGCATCAAGCGAAATATGCAATATCCAAGCGAAATATGTCACAGCTCAAGCAAAATATGAAATTTCCAAGCGAAATATGTCACTGCCAAGCGAAATATGACATTTTCAAGCGAAATGTGAAATTTATCAAGCGAAAAATGCAATTTTTTCAATTTATCCAATTTTGGTGATTCACTTTCGATACAAACATCAACCATAACAACCCACCACACACAAACAACAACACTTAATCCCAAAACGATCCTGAAAAGATTCACTTAAATGTCAAAACGGCTAGAGATTCAGATTACGATGACAAGTGATTACAAAGTTGATTTGATACCCCTTATTTGCGATTGAAGTCAGATTTTTCAAAGGCGTCTACTTATTTCATCATCGTGACTTTCTTCTATTTTCTATCGATTGATGACTTGCTTGAACGTATACAGTTATGATTAAGACTTGGATTATCTAGTTTCCAGCAGTCAAGGGGTGGTTGGATGAAGACCTGGACAACTATCACTTAAAGGAGTTACGTTGTAGTACTCAGTGTCACACGCAGATGTCGATGTGGATAATTTCAAGAGGTGTTGTACTTCTTATACTTTTGATGTTGAGTATAAGGTACTTAGATATTTTATTCTGCACCGTTCTTCAATTAACAATAGTGCAAGATTAAGTAACAAATTTGGAGAATTTTAATTTCGACCCCCCCCCCTCCCCCCCCCCCCCCCCGCCCCCCCCCCTCCCCTTGGTACCTCTCGGGTTACATTAACATGTGGTCACAACAATAGCCGACAGAATTCGAGGTTGGTAAGTTAGCCAGAGAGTTTTAAAGGTTAAGATGTAATCAGCACTTCTCACGGGTATTTTTATGCTATTCCAAGACAAAGATATTTCACAGTCTAAGCAAAATCTTCAAAGTTCTTCGATGACATTCATTTACAAGACCTTGATTATACCAAGTGTTCTTGATTCTTGCTTCAACTCCTCTACGGTTTGTGAAGTCAAGAGGGTAATGATTCTTTTAGATATCAAGATTTGTGCTTATGACAAGAACTTCTCGAGTATATGGACGTACACGACAATGATGCTTCCGAGAGTTCGAAACCATCATGGGGGAAAATGTGTACATTCGGGACTTAATTGACTTTGATGTTACCATGTCAACTTCCAGGAGGAAGATTGTTAGCCCTAAAAATGTGTATATTCGGGACTTAATTGACTTTGATGTTACCATGTCAACTTCTAGGAGGAAGATTGTTAGCCCTAAAAATGTGTACATCCAGGACTTTATTGACTTTGATGCTACCATGTTTTACTTAGAATGGTTTGTGAAGTATTCTACAAACGTGAGACGAACACTTGTTGATTTCTCGCATGCACCCCAAAACGAATATTCACCAAGCCCTAATGACAAGAAGCAGTGGTCGTTGGTGTGGTTTGACTTCTACAAAATTCCGATGTGCACGTCAATGACAAGTAGAAGATTGTTCAAGCTACATCAAAGTTTTAGAATCTGCTTAAGATTGGGATGTTGGTTTTAGGGGAAGCTGATTTAGAAACTTCGCCAAAAAGGAGTCTATGAAAAAAGCTTTTCAAGACATGCTGCATGGATTAGGGGGAAGTTAATCCAACTCATGCATACTACAATGATTCCAGAACAAGTAAAGACAATGAAGATCCAAGCTGTAGTACAAGGTTCAAGACCAGAAGAACTCAGAAGACATCTTTAGCTTTGGAAGCGCTTTTGAAGACTTTATATGCGTTGTTATTGTACTTGTTAGGAATATTGTAAGTAATTCCGTATGTCCACATATTGGGGGAAGATTGTTAGCCCTAAAATATGGTGACTAATCCGGAATTACATTTATCATTTATAGTCGTGTCGGATTAGTTTAGTTAGTCATGACCGGGACTATAAATACCCCCTCCATACTTCCATGGAGGGGTGAAGCTCAATTTTGTAAAGTGTGAAAGTGTGTGTTTTCTCTCTACAAAAACACACATCTTCCATCCTTTTCCTTTTCTCTCTAATTCAATGGCTACTTTTCTTTTCCATTTTACCAAGCCTCCGGATTCGTTGTTATAAGGGTGAAAGACGGAACCACACTCTTGTTGAGGCTGCTCGAACAATGCTCTCAGCTTCTAAGCTTCCATTATCATTTTGGGCTGAAGCAGTTGCAACCGCATGCTATACTCAGAACAGATCAATAATCATATTGACTCATGGAAATACGGCGTATCACATCATTAATGACAGGAAACCTTCAATAAAACATCTTCACATCTTTGGTTGCATTTGTTACATAACTAGAGATGGGGAAAATCTGGATAAGATGAAAGAAAAAGGGGATCCATGTGTCATGGTGGGATATTCTACATAGTCGAAGGGATATCGTGTTTACAACAAGAGAACACGCTTGATAGTTGAGTCCATTCATATTATGTTTGATGAAATCAAAGAGATGATGTCTGATCACAGCAGTTCAGACCTCGCACCACAACCATAAGAGACGTCTGTTACTAATGTCACTTCAGGCCTCATTCCCCAACAACAAAAGGCGTCAGATTATGACAACTCTGGCCCTGTTCCCTAACTACACAATGTTTCTCCTTTAGCTGATACATCAGTTCTATCACAACAAGAGTTGGATCTTCTGTTTGGTCCTTTGTATGATGAGTTTTTCAATGCAGGTATTCCACGTGTCAACGATTCTTCTTCTCCCAACGACAATTTTAAACAAAAAGACACACCACCTACAATGAATAATCCATCTTCAACACAACCAACAACTTCAACTACAAATGTTCATGCTAAGGAAAACACCAATAATCAAGCAGAGGTTACACTGGAACAACAAGATGAATTTATCAATCCTTTCTGTACACCGGTATAAGAAATTGCTGAGTCTTCCTCATGCAACATTGATAATTCAAATATGCATACCTTTTATCAACCATATGATTCCAAATTCTGATAGACAAAAGATCATCTGATAGAACAAGTTCGTGGAAATCCATCCAAGCCAGTACAAACAAGACGACAACTTGCAACAGATCCTGAAATGTGTATGTTCGCACTCACTGTGAGTACTGCTGAACCAAAAAACATTAAGGAAGCAATGGCTGATTCTGCAAGGATTGAGGCGATGCAAGAAGAGCTTCATTAGTTTGACAGACTCGCAGTCTGGGAGCTAGTTGACAAACCCTTTGGCAAGAATGTAATTAAGCTAAAGTGGTTATGGAAGAACAAGAAGGATAAAGATCAAATTGTATTTCGCAACAAGGCATGACTTGTAGCTAAGGGTTATGCTCAGGAAGAGCGTATTGATTTCGAGGAATCTTTCGCTCCAGTTGCTCGCTTGGAAGCTGCTCGAATCTTCATCGCATATGATGCACACAAGTCTTTTCTAGTCTACCAGATGGATGTAAAAACGGCATTTCTTAATGGTCCACTGAAGGAGGAGGTTTACGTTGCATAGCCAGACGAGTTCGTTGATCCTAATCATCCAGAAAAAGGTTTACCGTCTAAGGAAAGCTCTATATGGATTGAAACAAGCTCCAAGAGCATGGTATGATGAGCTCTCAACTTTCCTGTGTCCAACGGCTTCACTAAAGGTACCATTGACCCTACTCTATTTACGAGAAGATATGGGGAGGACATTTTACTTGTGCAAATTTACGTCGATGACATCATCTTTAGGTCTACAAACCCTAAATTTTCTAAACGATTTGAAAAATTAATGCACAGTAGATTTGAGATGTCTTTAATAGGGTAGATGAAATTCTTTTTAGGACTTCAGATCCACCAATCCCCAAGAGGTATCTTCATCAATCAGGCCAAGTACACTTTAGAAATCCTAAAGAAACATGGTATGGACAATAGTGAATGCATTGGTACACCATTAGCTACAAAACCTAAACTTGATGCAGACTTGAGTGGGAAACCCATAGACTAGACTGACTACCATAGTAAAATTAGGTCACTCATGTATCTGACATCTAGTAGACTAGACATAGTGCAAGTAGTATGCTACTGTGCATGTTATCAAGCAAGACCGACTGAAAAACACCTCAAAGAGGTTAAGAGGATCTTTCAATACTTAAGGGGTACCATTAACATGGGACTCTGGTATCCGAAGGATTCTGGCTTTGAACTAACAGCTTTTTCAGATGCTGACCATGCCGGATGCCTTGATACGCGTAAAAGCACTTCTGGAGGAATTCAATTCCTAGGTGACAAGTTAGTCAGCTGGATGTCAAAGAAGCAAGATTGCACTACAATGTCATCAGCAGAGGCTAAATACGTGGTGTTATCTGCAAGTTGTGCTCAAGTAATGTGGATGAGAACACAGCTTAAAGATTATGGCTTCAACTATAACAAAATACCATTGTATTGTGACTCTCAGTTAGCCATAGCTATCTCATGCAACCCCATGCAGCACTCCCGTACCAAGCACATCCATACTCGATATCATTTCATAAAGGAACAGGTTGAAAATGGTATAATTGAATTGTACTTTTTTAAAACTAAATACCAATTAGCTGATATGTTTACTAAAGCCTTACACGAAGATAGGTTTCAGTATCTTGTCAGACAAATTGGTATGAGATGTTTGACTCCAGCAGAACTGGAGGTTCTGACAAATGAATCTGCTTGATAACCCATCAAACATCAACTTGTACTTATTTTTGAGAAAAACAAATACAAAAATATAAAAATTTCAAAAAGAAAATACAAAATAAAAAAAATTAGAAAATGTTTCACAAAAAGAATCTTCTCGACATGTCTCTTGGAATCGATAACATTTACGTACCTAGAAATGTTGATTAATATCGACACGGGCGTGTAAATGAAGCTCGAACAGGAGTTTCAAATGCTTTCAAAGCATGTCCTTTCTATTTTTCTCTATGACTTGTAATTGCACTCAGACTGCAACTCGAACCCGAACGACAAAGGAGAGTGTAACTAAACAACGAGATTTTATCGGTTCCCTCGGTATTGAGTTGTTCTTTACAAGTCATTCAATTGTTTGTAGCCAAGAAAAAGGATTAGTGTTTAGTATCAGTGCCGCTTACCTTACCGTTAGAAGAGAAGTCCTCTAAAATCTGGTTTTTCAAAATGTTGAACATAATTTTTCAAGAATTTCTCTATGACATTCATAATCTTTCAAATGTATTGTTTCAACACTACAACCCTTCACAAATGTTTTTCAAAAAGACAATCAATTTTTCATAATTGGTACTATTTTTGAGGGGGAGTTCTTTCGAGAATACAAAAGTTTTAATGTTCTTGGATTCATCAACATCAACAATTTATATATATTCAAAATATTTTCAGAATATGTTCCTAAACCATTCATGCTGATAATTTTTTCCCCATTAGAATTTTCAAGACTTATTTTATTCACAAGGTATTTCAAAAACTATGTGTTTTATTATTTTAAAATAAGGGGAGAAAATGTAATTAAAATATGATCTATCATCTCAATGTGCTGACAGTAAGATAAAGGTTTTATGGTTCGATCTTATACCAACAAACATCTTAATTTCATGACAATTTGAAGTCTTAAGGTGGTCGAGTTAGGTATCAATCCTATGATCAACCAGAACCAGGGGATTACCAAGGATTATCCAAAGTTAGAAATTAGAAATGCCAGTCCTTTGGTATGATGGAGAATGAATTGTATTTGGATATGCCGAATATGATTGTAGCTAACATTCGAACACACAACAATGGTGTTTAGTAATGACATCCTAGTTATGCATTGAAGGAGTTGGAAGAATGAAAAGGAAATGTAGGATTAAAGGGTCTAAAGAAGTAGCCTTACAACACATAACTAAAGGCAGAAGAATCGGGTTCACTGGTCTATACATATGTTGTCAGAGAAGCACAAGTTGGTTGCTACACATTGATTGAAACGACATCATGGACCCAGTGATGCAATGCACAACCCTTCCCAGCCATTCAGGTTTCTCTTAACAGAAACTTGTCTCATTTGTCACGGAGATACACACGTTATCTATTGACATCTCACTCCGAGATTGTTGATATTGAATAGGTGGCAATATGCTCCAGCCTCCGAGTACTAAAACCAAAATCATATCCGAGTCTAGAGCCAATAGATCAATCTAATCTAGTGTTAGGACACTCTTCCATTACAACACTTGTTGAAAATATCAAGTTCAACAAGCTGTTAACAAGAGTCACTACGCAATATCTAGTGATATTTGCCAGATACATCAGGAGTGATACTTTTAGTATTCCACAATGAAGATGGAAATCGACTGCTAGAGTCAACCTCAAACAGCTCTTGGTAGGTGACTTGAGAGATTCTATATGGAATCCAAACTTGTGAAAACTGGATATCGATTTGGTCCAGTAAATGAATTGACGGTGGATGAATTTTGATTAAAAAGCTCAAAAACTCAGGATGTGTTACCAAAAAAACGCTTTTTAAGTAATCGTTCAATTGATTTTCAAAAACAATTTTCTTGATTATCACAATCGTAAACTGCAGGTTAAAAAGGGGTGGTGACAGTATCCTTATAACCAAAGTTGATTCTTACCACATATTCTATGTCATTCTACAAAGACAAACTATCAAGAAAGCTCAAGATTTAAAAGACAAAGACTTCTGCTAACTCTGATTTGAAGCTTTCAAGATGAGGCATAGTATGAGAATGTTGGTCAAAGGACCAAGATTGCAAGAATGGCATTGACGATAATAAACAACTAATGACTAAGAATCAAAGTCAAGATCGCAAAGCATGAAGGAACAAGCCTACAACAAAGAACAAAGAGAAAGACCAAGACCACATGAGCTTAACGACGAAAGCAATCTCATTGATCTCATGAAGGAGAGTCTTTGCAGTGTCGTCCATGAACTCATCGGGGGAGATTGTTAGCTCATTAAATCTTGAAGTTCGAACATGAAGTTGTTCATTATGTATTTAAGTCTCGGTCAATCAATTAGTTAATGTTGTAATAGTATAATATCGGGAATCAGGCTCGATAGTTAAACTAATATTGTATATGTTTCGGGTTTAATCCCAAGCAAAACCCGAGCCCGGGTCCTAGTCAAATATCCCGCACATCACTTTAAAGTGTCGGGGTATATATACCTTTTCCTCTTTGGAAAAGGTAAGCAAGAGTTTCCTTTAATATATCTTTCTTCATTTCCTTTTCTATTATTCTCTCTCAACTCTATCTAATTGTTTATCTCTTAAAAACCTTCAATTTATTCTTCTCTTTTTCTTCTTCGATTCGTGTGCTGTATGATGATATGAAGTGAAGTGTTATACGGGATCCTACAAATTGTCACAAACCTTGACCATTCTGGTTGAAGTTGTTGAAGAAACTGAACATTGACTTGCATCGTAGCAACTGTCAAGTTGTTTCTTATCATTTCATTCATCATCTTGTAAAACCTTGTGTAGTATGACTCCATTGTTTCACCATCGTGAGAAGTGAATTTTCCAAGCTCCCAAAACAAGTTAGTCTTGACATCTTGAATGTTGAGAGATTCACCTTGTTGTAGCCTTTCAATAGCTTCCTACATTTCATGAGCTGTTTTTCAAGCATCAACAGTTAAGTATATTTCATCTCCAATTCCAGTCAATAGCAAATGAATTGCTTCCTTTTCTGATTCAAAATGAGCTTTGTTTTCAGGATACATATTCAAGATTGTCTCAACTGTTGTTTGTTCAGGAACTGCTAGAGCATTGTCTGTTGCAGGTACAGCTGGAATTATGACAGTAGTAGGAGTGTAAGGAACTTTAAGAATGCATTTCCTTAAGGCATCACCATTTGGTCTTGTATCGATGTATCTTAAGAAACGTGATTGCCATTGTGCATATCTTCCCGTTGCAAGCATTGGTGGATGATCCCTTGAACCAGCTGCCATGATGTTGTTATGCATTTGACTGTCGGTTGTAAAAGTTACAATTGGAGTAGTCATGATGAATGATTGTAGCATTATGAAGTGAAACTGATTGTAGGATCTTAAGTAGATGTGTTGTGATTGAAGTTGTGGTTAAATGAATGCAATTAACGTCTATGGGATTTTACAAGTCTATGATTTAAACCGAGAAAAGAATTGAGTCTTTCACGGGATTTTACAAAAATCAACAGAAAACCGTGAATGTAAATTGATTGAGATTAAGGCTTGTATAAGTAGAATTAATGGTCTTGTAAGTCCTTGATTTTGATTGTGGTTCTTGGTTTGTTATTTTAGATTAGTTGTCATTTAAGGCCCAAGTCTAAAATGTCTAAAAAATTGTTCACCAAATTTGTCCTTTACCGAAAATGAGATCACCGAAAATGGTTCAATAGAAATTGATTTTCGGTAATTAAGAGTGAGCAAACCGCTAGGAAGATAAAAACAAGCAAACCGCTGTCCTAAGTAAACAAACCGCCACCTAAGAATTGGACAAACCGCTACCTGGGAATTGGACAAACCGCTACCAAAAACAGACAACCAAACCGCTGGCTATAACTTTTATCAAACCGCTACCAGTTTATCAAACCGCTACGTAAAAGATCTCAAACCGCTACCTTAGAAAATGTAACAAACCGCTGGCATTTAGAAATAGATAAACCGCCACCTAGTTAAAACTCGGTAAACCGCTGTGAACTTGTGATGACTAAACCGCTATCCAGAATTTGTCAAACCGCCATGGAATGTACCAAATCGCTATCAAGGAACAAATTGGGCAGAGTTTCGTTTCGGAGATACCAAGAAATAATCAAACCGCTACACCTGTTAGGTAAACCGCTGCCACAAAAAACATAAACCGCCACTTAACAAACCAAATCGCTACCAATTTAAACAAACCGCCACCTGTACTTTCTTTTTGTTTTCTTGTGAACTTTAAACTAGCATACAAATTAGGGTACACACTTTGTTGTTTTGCTTGTAAGTAGCTAGAAAACAAACTAAGGATTACAAGTGAGCTTCAAACCGCTACATAGATTGTATGATTATATGAATAAGCTCAAAACTAATCAAATAAGCTTAAACCTAGCCGAATAAGCTTTATATCCACTAGACTAATCTATGAAGAGCTAATGAGATAAGCTAATACAGTTAAGACAAAGAAAGTGCAAAGCTTTTCTAATAAGAACAACAAACACCTATTTTCTTAGGTGGAAGTAAGCCAAAACCCAAACAGCTTCAAATAAGCAAGTTCCTAAAGAAGATAAGCCATGAAATTTAGTACCAAAGATGCTTAGAACTATCTAAAGAAGAAAGTACAATCATTAGTACCAAGAGGCTTATATTCCATATAATGCCGTGAGCTTATAAGCTTAATGATAAGCTCGAAATAAGCAAAAAACAACCACAAATAACCACCTATCTACCCGAGGCTCTTGATACCAAATGTCAGAACCGGGAACATCACTTTACTTCAACATGGTATGAAATTCTCGGATCGAAATGCATCTTGTTCTATGATCCCTAACGGTTATGGAAATAACGAAAGTCGGAATATTCTAGGTAGTTGCTAAAAAAATATAATAAAAAAATGGAAAAAGTTTTGAAAAATGGGAAAATGGGGTGTTTTAAAGCTTGTGATTTCTTAACTCTCCCCACAAAAGTCTTTGCTACTTTTCAAAGATTTAGTTTGGGGAAGTTTTGAGGTATTTGGTTTTAGAACATATAATATTGCGTGAGGACACGACAATCACTTAGTTTGGGGAATTTTGATATGTGAGAAATCACATATCCTTTTTATATCAAAAATGACCCTTAAATGATTAAATTGTGCAAATTATGCTTGTATATTGCTTGTTTTGTCATTTGTGATGTGTAGGTACGGATATTGCAAAAATCACAAGAAAACGGTCAAAACCGGACAAACACAAACACGGGAACGGATAGAGTGCACAAGAGCCGGGAAGTTTTCTAGCAATGGTCAACACAAAGTCAACCCTTGGTCAAACCACAAAATGCCAAAACCCTCAAAATACCCAAATGAGCCTTATTGTTAAACCAAATTCACAATAAGTCCTTAAATCCCTAACACCGTTAGTCCTTTTAAATAAAGAACTAACGGTCGTTATTTCCTAATAACCAAAACTCTTAACCATTTATCCAGCCCAAATAAACAAAACCAAAGCCCAACTCCCTTTTACACAAACCCAAGTCAAAACCTTATGAGCCGGGTCAAAGAAGTCAAAAGAAAAAGGCGCGAATGGGTGTTACTGTTCACCCTTCGTCCCAAGTTTTACCATGTGTTAAAATTGAGCAGGTAAGTCCAATTCCCCTCAATCCAGCATAGCTAAGAAGATGCTTAGTACTAAGCTATGACTCAGCAAAGGCAAAACGTCACCAAGTGCTACGATTGGTCAAGACGTACACAAGAGTGGTACGCGGCTTCAAAACAAACACACCTTTTATGAGAATTTTACACTAAAAACAATGCAAAAGAAGCACAAGAGCTCCCAACTTATGGGATTGTCAGCTTGGCAATCCGTGTGCAACATTCCAATCTAACGGTCTAAAAGGGGCATCCAATGATTAAAGAAATTAAAGGGCCAAGATCAAAAGCTAAGAGGAGCGTGTAACAGACCTAGAAGCTTCCTTCACCTGCTATAAATAAAGCTCACTCCTCACTTACAAAGGGCATCGAGTAGTAGATTAATTTAATTTTTAATGTTTTTAAATTTATGTTTTTAGTCTTTTAAATTTTGTCATTTAACATTTCAAAGCATTGTAACCTT
Organism: Tanacetum coccineum; assembly: GCA_026074375.1. Lineage (NCBI taxonomy): Eukaryota > Viridiplantae > Streptophyta > Magnoliopsida > Asterales > Asteraceae > Tanacetum > Tanacetum coccineum. The sequence continues at coordinate 30,765 of BQNB010027446.1, read as the reverse complement.
TTTATGTTTAATGAAAATTTCAGTTTTAAGTTTATGCAAAAGTTTTTGAATATTATTGTTTCATGGAATCAAGAAGTTTGATGATAAGCTAACAAAGGATGAGCTTATGGGTATTTAGAATTGCTTATTTATAAGCAAGGGTAGGATTTAGAGCTTATTAGGGTAATTTGTGTCCTTGTTTAAGCAAAGGATAAAGGTACACATACTTTTTCATTTTTAGCTTATTTGTCTTTTTAGCTTATCAGTTGCTTAATAGTGCTTATTTGATGCTTATTCTGTCTTAATGTGTCTTATTAAATGAATTTTATGCTTAAGTTTTAGCTTATATGTCCTTTAGTATAGATTTGCTTTAAAACTGCTTAATATTGCTTCAAGCTGCTTAATTGGTTCCAGCTTATTTCATTGCTTAAAATCTGTTGCATTTAGCTTTTTTATGCTTATTTTGTTTGGTTGTTATCTGGTTATCATAAGTCCTTGCTTAAATCAGTTGTTATAAGTTTAAAAATGACAAAGTGCTACTTAAAGGGGTGTTTGGTTTAAGGGTGAAAAAGGGTCAAATTAGTGTAAAAATTGGTTTGGGTCACTTGGGGAACTTTGGCAAGCTATCTTGAGTAAATTTAATCTGTTTTTGAGGGTTTTAAGATTTACAAGCTTACTTTAAGGTTTTATGCAAAAGGTTTTTGAATCTGTGTGTTCTAAAATTTCCATATTAGCTTATAGAGTTAGATTTTAAAAAAGTGGCTTTTTAAGGTTGTATTTGTGTCTGATAGAGTGTTAAAACAAGTTGGAAACCAAGTTTTAAACCTGCATTTGTGGTTTGTGTCAACTGCATCAGATGCAAGGTGCATCAGCAAAGATTTTTTTAAGTATTGAAAACTGTCACTTTTTAGATCTAAAAACTAGAGGGTAATTTTAGGATTTAGGGTATAAAATTTGGTTTACAAATAGTTTAGTGGTTAATCTAGATCTTTTTAAGCTTAGTTTTCAAATTAGTGCTTATTAGGACAGCTTAATTAGGTCTGCAAGTAGTGTCTTTAAAAACTGAAAACCAAATTTTTTTTAGTTAAACTGTTAAAGTGCTGTTTTCAAGGAGATTTTTAGTTGCTTATAATTATTTCAAAATACTTTTTGAAAGTGTTTCTAGACAGCTTAATGGCCATTCTTCCTAAGGGTGTGGGCCATTAAGCCATAAGGTTCTTCTTGTTGGCTCATTTTTAAGCCCAAAGGTGCCCCTTTAGGCTGTTTGGCTAAGCAATTTTGGCCAAAAGCTAAAATTGCTTATCTGAGCTTATTGGCTCATTGTATTTGCTTAAGTTAGGTTCAATCATGCTTATTAGGTTAGTTTTAAGTGTTTTTGGCTTATTTAGTTTGAATTAGAACTTATTTGAGCTTATTAGGATTTTTAGCTTAAAATCCTAAGTATAAAAGTCCTTTTTAGCACTTCTGTCATTTAGCTTAGTTTAAGCTTATTCTGTTAGCTTATTTGTGTTCTTTGTAGCTTATTAAGTATAGCTTATTATCTGATTTAGCTTATTTCTCTTTTTCATTTGCTTATTGCCTTGAAAAATGGAAACAGTTTAGTATTTAAGTCAAATAAGCTTTCTGTCACTTTGAATGCTTATTTGTGGTTTATAAAAAAGGTGTCTTTATAAAAAGTGCTTATTTTTAAGTATTCTAAAAAGTTGTAAAAAATGGAATTTGCAAAAACATTTGGGAGTAGGGGAAGCCCCGGGTGAGCAAGGCTCGAACCTGGGACCTCAACCCCACACCCAAACGTTTTATACACACACACTCTACCAACTCGCCCTTGGGTCTTTTTCGGTATATGTTTGCACAATTTATTCTTTATAGTAGTTTTGCCCCTTTTAGCTTATTAGCCGTTTTTGGCTTATTTAACTGCTTATTTGATAAGCTGTTTTCACAAGCTTATTTTTCTTAGATTCTACACTGTTCTAGCTACTTTTCATGATTTTTCCAGTTTTTTTATAAATTGTTTAGTATTTTTTATATTTAATTTTTGTTAAAATCGTTTTTAATTCATAAAAAAATTTTAAAAAGTCAAAAAAATATAATTCTTTTTTAGAAAATTTTCTTTTAACATTTAGAACCTAGGAAAATTAGATTTGCTTTCGTAGGGTTTAAATTGCAAAATTTGGTTTTTTAAAGAACGGAATTGAATCCCGTTCATGTTTTTAGTGTTTTCAAGCTTAAATCTCCCTCGTTTTTGGTCTAGTTTTCTTTGTTCTAGCTTTTTAGTCAATTAAGACTCATAAAAACCAAAAAGATTGTTTTAGGACTTAATTTTGATAATTTAGGGTTTTTAGGTCCCGTTTAGGATTCCCGTTTTGCGTTTTTAGTTAAAATTTGTCTTCCCTTAAGTGTTTTTAAGTTTTTGCCTTAATTTTCTCGTAGTTTTAGAAAACCAATATCAATCTTGTTCCATTCAAGCATCGATTCTCAAAACGACTCTCGACTTTCAATTGCATTCCTCGTTGGGGAAACGACCCGGGAATCATACTCCCGGATTACTACAATTGAGATTTTTTGATTATTACCCCCTTATATTTATATATTTATATAAGTATTTTATATTTATATATTATATATTTTAAAAGGTATAGTCAATCTTGATCAGGTAGCTTCAACACCATGATGGTACCATGGAAAATAGTAGATTGTGGTGCTGATGGTTGTTGCACACCATAATAGATATTAGTGAGTGGTGGTGATGGCAATGGAGATGGTGACAACTGAGTTTCTTAAAATTCTATGCCAGTCGCCTTTTCTAAATTTATTTAGCCCGTCCAAGAACCTCTTATGAACATATATCATAATTAAAAGCAGTTAATCACATGAACTAGATAATTCGAATCAATCATTTGACTTTAGAGTAAAAGAAACAAATGTGATTACCTAATCGAATTAAGGCAATGCCATGTTTCGAAAACCATATAAATTACGTTAAACATTTTGATCGTGGTAAAAAAATTGTATTTGCAGGCTTGTAACAGCAATCTACCACCTTTGGCATGAAAGAAACTTAAGGCAGTTTCAAGAGACTTACTGACCTTGGCAACTACCGTGCAAAGCTATTACAGACACGGTAGAATTATAGATTGTAAGCCTCAAAGTTAGAGATTATGCTGATGTTAAAGAAGTATCTGAATTGTGGGAGATGAGCATAAGGAAAGATTGAGAATGCATGAAACAACATATGCATAAAGTTCAAACTTGTACACTAACAATTGATATGTCCAGAAAAACACATTTGACTATTATAAAATTTCTTTTGAATTCTTGATACCCAAATCATCTAGAAAACAAAAAATCAAGACAAAATAGAACTCATATTTGATATGATACCTGATCTATATTCCCTATTATCTTCAAGAATAGCATAAACATTTGTAAGTTTTTCAAGTATCAAGAATTTGACTTTAAGAGTCAATATATGCAAATGAGATTCACCAATGTGTTTGGAAAGCATAACTAGCATTTGACTTCAAGAGCCAACTATACAAATTTGGTTAATCTACATGTTTGGAAAGCATAAATATACATGAATCACACTTTTGGAATTCATAGCTATTACAAGAATCAATATACATCAATCACCATTCATATACTAAGAAATTGGCCCATTGACTATGACACTGTTCTTTATACACATATCCTCTAAAAACATAACATCTCATGCAAAATCCCTATTCTTTTCAACGATACTTGTATAAAAATTCATAAAATCTTCAAGAATCAAACTATTCTAAGAAATCATTCAAAATCTTCAATGACAAGTAGTCACGGCCACGAGGTAAAGTATTTGTTCCCTCGTAAAGACGGGAACGGCCCCATGAAATCGATGCCCCACACATCAAAGATTTCACAAACTTGGATGGAATTTTGTCACGTTGCGAAATTTTTCCTTGACGCTGACAAGTGTCACATCGGGTGACCAAGTCATGGGCATCTCGGTAAATCTGTGGCCAATAAAATCCTGAAGTTAAAAAACATTTTTGGCGTGAAGTTTGCACCGTAATGTCCCCTTGGTGGGTCCACTATGGCATGCTATGAGATGTCAATAGCGTTCTGGCCCATAACCCCCCCACACAGCCGATCACTGATCCGCGACATATTGTTTAACAAATAGAAGTTCGTCCCAAAGTAAGTGTTTTAACATTTCTTGAAAAACTAGTTCTTTTGTTGGGACGCACAACCCTTTAACAATGCAATTTCTTTCTCGGCTGTGGTAATTGCAAAATCGCAAACCACGGTACTTGAGTTCACCACGTTAAGTGTTTCGAGAGGAATTGTTTCATTAAACTCTTGGGTCGAGCACATTTCATACGGATTTTCTAATCGTGGAAAGATGTACGCCGCGAGATTCTCGGCTCCATTTTGTCAATCACTTTGAATTTGAACTCTTAAAGGAGGAGACCCACCGGAGAAATCTCGCCAAGGAAATCTTTTTTACAAAATAGCAATATATGAAGCGCGGCGTGATCCTTATACACTATGCTTTTGGTTCAAGATGAGGTACGACTGGAATTTTACGAGAAGGCATTACACACTAGCTAACGAATAAACATTTCTTTCTCTGACGTGGTGTAATGCGATCCAGCTCGTTCATTGTATTTTCCTAGCTAAGTGTAAATGCCCTAAAGTGTATTTTCATGACGTTGCCCCAAAACCCGCACCTATGGCAAAGTCTCTTGCATCGCACATACAAGCTCAAAAGGTAGTCACAGTCGGAGGGCAATCAAGATTGAAGCTCGTAAGTTTTTTTCTTAACGTTCAAAAGCTTGAATACATTCAACGGAAAAGATGAACGAGGTATATTTCATTCCTCAATAAGATGAGTCATCGTTCGTAGAATTCTTGGAAAAATCCTTATAGAATCGTACGGTAAAAAACGGTAGAAAAACATGACCGAGAAAACTCTGACAAAGGAACCCTTGACGTGGTGGGAATGAGGTAACTTAGCAAACACATCGACTTTCGCTTTATCGCCCTTATCCATTTTTGGAATCTTAAGTGCCAGGACAATGCCTTCCTTAACCATGAAAATGAACTCTTTCCCATATTAGAACAAATATGAAGTCTTTCCGCACTTTGAAGCATATTGTCTACAACGAGAGAAGGGGGCCGATTATCCGAATGAATTCCTAAAGACCAAGAAAGTCGCCTTGAAGACATTCCAGTCGTTTTTTCGATCATATCATGAAGATACCATCAACACCTATGTAACGTCCCGGTTGCAATACATACGACCAAAGGCAAACGACCTTGTAGGCGATACATATTCGTAGGACACGTGAATGTTGTCCTTTTCTTGATACATGAAGGTCGATGGTAATTTTGAAAGAAACACCGTGAAACCATCAAGAAAACAATAGTACTCGTTTCCCTCTAATCTCACAAGCATTTGGATCCATAAACAGTAGTGAAAGTGTCTTTACGGGTGGCTTCATTTAACTTTCAGTAGTCAATGCACACACGCCATCCTGTAACCAATCGATTCAGAAATAACTCGTTTTCATCATTTTCAACAACGGTAAAGCCACCTTGTTTAGGTACGCAATATACGGGGCTAACCTAAGGACTATCCGAGATCGGTAAATTAATCCCGCGTTTAAGAAGTATTTATTCACTCCATATTTGATGACATCATGGATTATTGGATTCACAACCGTCTTTGGTGTTGGACCGCTCGGTTAAGTCCGCTCCAATAGAATATTAGTGATACAAAATTCCAGTAAATACCCTTAATGTCGTGAGTACAACAAAAGATGGCTCCGCTAAGTGTGACTTCAAAACCAATTAGGGAGACGCTTTTTCCTCGAACTCAAGTCTTTAGCATTATACGGGTAACTTGTCGTCACCATCCAAAAATGCGTATTCAAGATGAGGAGGAAAGCTCACATTAGATTTCGACCGCGGAGGTTTCATCAATTGAAAATTTATCATTTTTACTTCACAAACTTTAAGTTCTTTTCGAAATTCAGGCAATATTCCTTGAGTGGGGAGGGGGATAATGATGGATCATCATTGAGAAATGCTTCAAGAAGAAATGTCCCCCCTTCGGACATAATAAGAGTCCTCAACTTCTGGTGACGTTGGATCATCTTGATAGCGAGTGACAAGCATTGACTTCCTCGAAAAAAATCACTATCGCCGAAGGGAGTGAAGTCGAAATAGGTGTAGAAATTACCGGGTTATAATAAGGAGTGGGATTGCCACTACGCGATCATATCGAAGAAAACTGAGAACTCTTGAGAAGTAGTCTCACAAGCATTCAATGACGATCGAGTTCGGTTTTTAACCGACAATAACAATCATAATTAGAGGAGTATCTCCAAAGTTTGATCAAGATTGATGTACGGCTTCTTTTCCAACACGAATGATAATTCTCCTATTGTAAAACATCATCAAAAGGCACGTCCGGCTTTCTTTTAAGAAGGATCACCCAGAATTAGGGGAACTCAGGGATCGGCATCAAATTTACGACTACAAATCTGTCGGGAATTGGACTTTCCCCTACATTAATGCGACATCCTTCGGCGATACCGATCGGTTGGGTAATCGAACATGTCCGCAAGTTCAAGAGTCATACAAGTAGGAGTGAGCTCCGGAAGAGAAAGCATTTTCCACACGGATAATGGCATGAGATTTATGCTAGCGCCAAGATCGGCCAAGGCTAAGCACTCATCCATTCCGGGAAAATCACATGGTATGAGAAATTTGCCGGGGTCTCCAAGTTTTTCGGGTAACTTTTTGAGGAGAACCACCGAGCAATGCTCATTCAACGGAGTTCTAGCCATTTCACTTAATTTTTCTTTGTTTCCAATCAAACTCTTAAGTGTCGAAGCAAATTTAGGCATGAGAATTAAAGCATCCGCGAAGCTAATTTCAAAATGCAAATCTTGAAAGATTTGGTAAAATTTCTCAATTTAATTGTTAGCTTTTCCGCGGATCTTTTGGTCATTAAGTCTAGACGGATATGGAATTAATGGTTTTGGGTTAGGCTTCGAAGCAATAACGGGAGCTACAACGGGCTCATAATTTGGTACATAAGGTTGAACTTGGACAACCGGAGGTTGGACGTCTTTGGTGTACAGTCCGATATTAAGTAGTGAAGCACCTTTATCCTTTGTCACCATCGGTTTTTCTCACGTTCCAAGCTAACTCTAGGAGGAGAAGAAGTAGTAGTAGGAATTGTGGGTCCTTGATAAGCAACACCGCTTCGGGTGGTAATACCCTTCAAATCTTCCTTTGGGTTAGTAATGGTATTACTAGGGAGTGGTACCCGAACCTAAGCAGAAGCGGTTATTGGAATTCTGTAAATTTGAAAGCAGTGTCCGTTAAATTGGTCATTTGATTTTGCAAGTTTTGATTTGATTTGCATATTTCTCATCACTGCATCATTAGCTTTGAACGTAGTTTTAAAAATCATCCTTAAACATGCCCTTGTGTTTTGTTTAGGATCGGAGCTTGGTAAGGTGGAGCTTGGGGAACCGGGGGTTGATTAATCGGAGGTCGATAAATTTGGCTGGTTGTAATTATTCCCCCGTTTAGTTGTATACGGTTTATTGGTATATTATCCTGGTTTTGTTGAACGGGATGTGAAAACCAGGAGGGTCGAAATTTGATTAGCAATCGGTCTCGGTTATCATCGTAATTCCTATGAATGAAATTAGCTGTGGCGGCTTGGAAAACATACTGTTGAATATTGTCACGATAAATGTTGCCATCGGTGGCGGGACAATTTCGGTAAGAATGAGCACCACCGCAAGTAACACAACTTTCCTCGACCGCTTTTACGGGAGCGGGAGCTTGGGATTTCTTATCGAGAAGTAAAGCTTTCACCATATCTTTAAGTCGGTAACACCGTGAGAAAACCGGGGTAAAGATCTGCGAACACACTTTGCAACAACCGGTGTTTTGTTACGTGAATTAACGAACTTTGATGTGCTCTCAATGATTCTTAAGCAATCATGAGGCATTTTATCCAAAAAGTTACCTGACCTCGCCGCGGCGGAATTACACGAATCTTTATCATTAAGAGTTTCAAAGCAATTAAAGAAATGTACAGTTGATGTAACATCGAAAATCCATGATGTGGGGCATAGCCCGAAAGAAAGATCAATGAATGGGTCTCATGCCTCGTAAAAAGTTTCATCAAATCGTTAGGTTTGTTGTTTTAGAAGGAGGGAAGAATTTGTTGATGAATTTCGAAACAAGATCATCCCATGTAAGAATCGATCGAGGGGGTTCTTTCAAACAAATCCGGGCGCACCCTCGAGGGAAATAGGTAAAAGCATAAGCTTAACCGACGTACACGGGACGTTGGGAAAACTTTTCATCGTAGAAGTGACTTGTTGAAATAACGAAATGTGGAGCAGGAGGGTCTGCTTGTCATGGTCCAAAAAATTGTTTGTTTTTGAACAAGGGTAAGCAAACCGTGCTTAAGCACAAATTTATCCGCGGTGATCTCGGACACAACATGTTATCCTCGAAACCCTCTGATGGAATGCTTCGAGCAGTTGAGCCATAGTACGATTATCGACCATCGTAACTACGGAAGGAGCTTGATTTTCAATTGGTTCCACAAGATTAAATGGTTCAACAAAAGTCGATGGGACTTGTTATTGTTGACGGTTAGAATTACGAGATTGAGAACGAGTGCGCATGCACTAAAATATAAAAAGAAAATTTATACTAATTTTTTTTCTTTTTTTTTATATATTTTTTGGTTTTTCAACAATGTATTTTAAAAACGGACAATGAGATAAGACACTTAAACCTAATAATCAACTTGCTTCTCGGTAACTCTTCAAAGAGAAAAACGCACAAAGGAGCGGAGGAGTAGGAAAGTGCGAAGCTATTAAAAACCTTTCTCCTTTAGGGTCGTAGTTCCTAGGAACAACCCTCCTTATACCCCTCTTAGAGTTTGTTTAACTTTCAAAGTGAAACCCGTACTCGCGAGAGACACAAAAGGTAAGTTTTTGATCTTTGGTTCGGGAACTTATTAATGATAATACTTCAATTGAAAGTATTATATTGATGGTGAATTTTATTTCTTTTTATGGACAATTTTTTTTAATTTTAGATTTTTTTTAAAATTTTTGATTTTTGATATTTTTTTTATATTATATATATACTAATAAAAGAAATGAAAAATGTTTTTGTATTTTTTTTAATAAGAAAATAAGCAAAATAACTTCACACGAAAGGATCTTCAAACACAAATTGTCAAACGGCTCAACAATCGTATACAATCCTCCTCGGCAACGGCGCCAAAAACTAATTGGTTTGAGACTCAACCCTTTGTAAATATAAATATAAATATAAAATACTTATAAATATATAAATATAAGGATAAGAATCAAAAATCTCTCAATGTAGTAAACCGGAAGTATGATTCCCGGGTCGTTATCCTCAACGAGGAATGCAATTGAAAGTTGAGAGTCGTTTTGATAATTGATGCTTGAATTGAACAAGATTATGATTGGTTTTCTAAAACTATGGAAAAATTAATGCAAACACTTAAAAACAATTAAGGCAAAACTATTTTAAACTTAAAAACGCAAAACGGGGATTTTAAAAACGCGTCTAAAAACTAGCTAAGGCAAATATTAAGCCTAAAAATTCAAACTTAGTTTCTAAACCTCTAAAATGACAAAAGAAAATTTTCTAAAAAAGATTTATATTTTTTTGACTTTTTTATGAATTAAAAACCTATTTAATCAATTAAAATTCTACAAAATAACAAATTAGCTCCTAAAAATTCTAAAACAAATGATTTTCTACCTTAGAAAAGTCTAAAATATCATAAAAACTCAGAAAAACATTTTTCTCTACTTTTTATAATTAAAAACTATTTCATAGAATTAATTTAAAAAGCTAAAAATGAAATTTAAAATCTAAAAATTAGGAAAAAATATTTTAAACTTTGTAAACCTAAAACTATTTATTCTAAATCTAAAAACTATTTTTTTGTATTTTTTTTGAATTAATTTACTATTTTTAAATGATTTTCTAAAAATTTAAACTTCAAAAAATAAAAAAAGTAACAAATAAAGGAGGAAAAATCCAAAAAAATGCAGGAAAGTCCTAAATGTTGTAAGGTCCTAGGAAAAATAAGCCGGATTTAAGCCAAATCTTAACAAATAAAAGCCTAAAAATCTCAAAAATACGCATCAAAAGCTTAAAAGAAAAGAGTCAAAAAACGATTAAAGTATATAGATAATATGCAAGTACCTAAACAGGAAAAGTCCTAAGGGCGCTAGTGGTAGTGAGTGTGTATTGCAAAAACGTTTGGTTGAATTGGGGTAGAGGTCTCGGGTTCGAGTCCTGCTCACCCTTGACTTCCCCCAATTCCTAATGTTTACACTTACATGTCTATTTTTTACAACTTTGAAAGACAAAAAAAATTATGCACTTTATAAACACATTTTTATAAACCCCAAATAAAGCACATGAATAAGCTGTTAAAAGGAAGGAACAGTTAAACATACTGAAACTAAATTGTGGGCTAACTGTTTAGGTTATAATTATAGCACTATAAAGCAAACAAAACGTCAAAAAACAAAGAACAGTGAACTTAATCTACACCTAAAAGCACGTTTTGATCAAAATAGAGCACTACAATAAGCTAGAATGGCAGTTTACTTAAAAAGCTATAAAACTTAAGGATTTTAAGCTACAAGGCAAATAAGCTTAAATAAGCTCTAAACTGAAAGAAATAAGCTAAATTGGGCTTAAACTAACCTAATAAGCTAAACTAAACCTAGAATAAGCAAATGCAATAAGCTAATAAGCCTAAATAAGCTCATTATGAGATTGCAGTGGTTGATAGGCTTTGGAGTTGTTTTGTTGATCATTTAGTTTATCTGGTGGATCATAGGATTTACCACTTATTGTGAATACGGTATTCACATGCTCATTATGAGATTGCGGTGGTTGATAGGCTTTGGAGTTGTTTCCTCATGGGTTTGGTTGAGTGTTGCTTGGAAGAGATCCAAAAGGTTGACCAGAGTGCTTGTCAGCGAGTCTGTCGAACTTAGTTTCAAGGTTTTAGATTAAAGCTTGATGATTTTTTGCTACTGTTTCGAGCTGCGTTTTGAGGTCCATGAATGTATCTTTAACAAAAGCGTTGGTTGAATGCTGAGAATTCATGAAATCATTTAATTATCTTTGAAGATAATAGATTTATCATTGTGTTGTATCCGGTTAGTATGTCTCTGTTGTAATCATTCCGTCCAGCCTTGAACGCCAATTATCGCGATCGAGTCTCCGTCCAGAGGAAACATTGTAAAAACGAGTTCTACGGAAAGTTTGCATGAATTTTACCTCTTCTTTACGAGACATAGTATGTCATCTCGTCAAGATCGGGTGTTTGGTTTGTTTTGCACGAGATTGGAGTTCTTATATTGAGTATCCCAAATTAATTGTCAGCATCATTCGTGCCATTAATTATGTCATTGTCGGATACTCTACCTTATGTCTACTGCGAAAGCAATTGTTTTCTTATGATAGTTATTTGGTTTTTGGTTTTTTAGCCAGTCAAAAGCTTGAGTAAGACTTTACTTTCGAGAAGCTGATAAGCTTGATTTGGTGTTTTATAGAGGAAAATACCACCAGCTGCGGCATTTAAAACTTCTTGGGTTATTTCGTTGAGACCATGGTAAAAGATTTTGATAATAATGCCTTTAGACAGATTAATAGACACATAGGCAATGTTCTGAGCATCTTCTTTCATTACGAACCAAAGCAACGTTTAGAGATTCATTTCATGTTGGGTAAAAAGCGCGCATTTCTCCGAGGAGTCGGGTCGAAAAAGTAGCTGGTAAAGAATCGGCCAGTGAAAGCAGTTCGAAGTTCATCCCAACCACGTTTCGATAGTTCCCTTCGTTGAGTTCGTCTAGCCCATGTTTATATTTTGCATCTCCAGTGAGTGATAGATGAACAGCATTAGGTGAACAACTTCATTCTATGTGTCTTTTGTATTTAATCATTAATCGTAGATTCCTGAGAATTCATGAATGTGTTTTTGTGAGATCGTTCCGTTCTACCATCAAATTGGTGTCCTGTTAACGAAGTCAAGTGGTTTACCTTTAATGGAAAATCATTTTCGGTTATTAGGAATAGTGAAATGCGGAACTGGGAGTCTGAGCCTGACAACGACGTCGGCAACCCATATGGGTTCATCAACCATTGATCGTAATTTTTGTAAGAATAACAAGGAAGAGTGACAAAATTAATTGATGTTGAGAATTGGCGGATAGACAATTCTCGGGGGTGTTGAGGTGGATTGTTTCTTTGATCGGAATAGAACTCTTCTGTTTCGTCGATTAAAGCCTTTCGATTCAAGTAACGTTCAATAAGTTTCAGTAATGGTTCAACAAGTTCAGAATTGGAAAGCACGTATATGCATCCAAAGGAGAGTTTGTTTGGGTCAGTTTGCTAGAAAACTATACGAAGATTTTTGAAAAAAAAAGGGTGGTTAAAATTATTTCCATAGTTGATTACAAAACACTTAAAAATCCTCTAGCAACGACGCACCAAAAAACTTTGATGCGTTTCAAAGCTTTAAATTTTATAATGCCTGAAAATACCAATTTTATATAGAGAAACAAACACCGGGTAAAAGTATAACGCACGTTTGTAGTATAATCTTTTTAGGTAAGATCCAGGTCGTCCACAGGATTATGAGTAGTGTTCAAATAATCAGTAAGAAAATAGACTTTAACAACTTTGAAAATAACTTTTGTTTTACCAGTGATAATAAGGATGACTACTCGGATAGTTGAGAACAATTTATTAGTGGTAATGATTAAGACCTCCAAGATGGAACCTTAACTTATAAAAAGGATTTCTCGTCAGAATACATTTTCACAAATTAACTTAATTAACTTAAGACTTATATTTAGTTGGCTAGACCAGACGAGTCACTCAAATGATCCAGTTACTTATTATAATCAACTTATTTTTTTTAATCAATTTACAAAATGGATTTCCTCAACACAGACTATAAAGACCATATAGACAAATCTTTAAAACCAAATAGATCTTAAAGGGTCTTTCGACCTAAACCTATATTGAATATATAAATCTAAGTAGATTAAGCAAAACCGACAAGCTAAGATATAATAGAGGTGCAACATAAGCTTAGGATTAATGAGATCACAATCATACCAAACACTTATTCATTATCATAACTTCGCCGAGTAGTCATGAGAGAATTAGTCTCTCATGGATATTTAATTCATAACATAACTTGACTCAATAAGAAACTTTATTATTTCAATAAACTAAGATGATTTTCTTCTTCGTTCTTGGTTGTTTGATCTTGAATCTTCAAAGGTATGTGTTAAGGTTTAAGGAGAGGTGGGAGGTTTTATGAACTTCATACTTCAGAGGATGTGTCGAGATGAGAGAAGTGTATGTAGGAGACATAATTTGATTGATGAAAATGTATTGAGAAATTTTGGCCCTTTTTTATAGGCAGAATTTTCGCAGTAAAAGTGCGACGCACAAAAATAAATGTGCAGCGCCATGGTGGTGTTATGCTTCTATATTTATGACTTCATTTAATTTTCGTAGCCAGATGGGAAGTTGCGGCTCACAAAATACTTTGCAAGGCGTACTTGGTAGTTAATGCACAAAATGTGACTAGGCCTTTATTCTTTGACTTTGTGAGGAGAAGTGCGGTGCACAAAATGGGTAAGTGCTGCGTACAATTGCACATTTTAGCGTTGAGACTTTATTTTTTCTGGTATCGCTTGATTTTCGAAGGGTCTATAAGTACTTTGATCTTGTTTAATTTTGGGCTCGGATGTCTTCAAGTGACCTCAAGTATTTCATGCTATTAAGCATCGAAAGTTTACGAGAAATGATAAAATATGTATAAATAACGCCATCAAAAACATGTATAATTTAGGCGTTATCAGGTATACTTCTCATGATTTGTGGACATTGGACTTACTGGTCCAAACAAATCCATATGAAGAAGGTGCAAGAACTTCCTGATATAGAATTTTTGTTTAGTTTTGAATGAAGCCCTATGGTACTTCCCCTTTTCATATGCTGAGCAAGGTTTATCCTTTGAATAAACTAGGGAAGGAAGACCAAGAACTTTGTTTTGTTTTGCAAGTTTATTAATGTTCTTAAAATTGAGATGTGATAGCCTTTTATGCCATAGAAAATTTATACTTTCTAAGGCTTTGGCAAAGAAGCAGGCTCCACTTAGAGTCAGTGAGGACATGTCAAGGACATATACATCATTTCTTCTAGGTGATATTAGGACAATTTCTTTGTTAGCATTAAAGATTGTTCCTTACTTATCATCAAATTATATAATATACTTAGAATCACAGAGTTGAACTATGCCTAATTAGATTGTACTTCAGACCATTTACAAAGGCTAATTTTGTGAAAATGAATACCCCCCATATTATTGAACCATATCCCTTAGTAATACAAGATGAGTGATCACCAAACACTACCTTAGGACCTGGTTGCTCTACATATGTGTGCAGATAACTCCTTGACAGCGGTCATACTCCTTGATATTTCATTGTCCAGGTACTAAATAGGCTCCCTGATGTGTCTCTACATAAATAATAAACTTGGGTTAGTTTCTTTTGTGAACCCACTTTTTGGTGGGCTCCCCGGCCTTTACAGCCTGAATTTTCTCGCCTCTTTTGAAGTGATCAAATTCATTATGGTCACTAGTGGAGTGTACAGTGCTTACACATGTATTACACTTTACACCAATTGAAGATTTACTAGACTGAGAGGAATGACATGATTGTGTAAAGTACTCCTAGTAGGCTTGGGCCTGAGAGGAGTATTACAGTTCACACTTAAGTTATGGTTTTTGAATAGGCTTGGGCCTGAGTGACTTTGATGAGCTAGTATTCTGAACTTTGGGTTTAGATTCTTGACTTATTTTTTATGAGTCAACTGACTTTGATGACTTAGTTTGTTGAATCTGTGAATTTGATTCTTGAGTCTTTTGGGTAGAATTGATCTTTTCATCAATTAACATCTGAAAAAGTTTAGTTAATTCATTTATCTTTGATTCTTGTTCAGTCTTTTGACTTTAGTAGTAACACAAGGAAGTGGGTTGGCTATCAGTTTCACTAATCAGCTAGCAGTTCTATGAAACACTCTGTTAAAGAATCCCCGTGTTTTTAGGCTTTGTATTTTTTATGATACCTAAGCCTTCTTGATAAGAGGCATTAGGAATAACCCATGTTTTACACCTGTAATTGTTATGATGGCCACCTCGACCATATAACTATCCTACACCCTTGCCATGCACTCACCTTTAGTGCAGGATACCCTAGTACAACCCTCCGAGCCTATCTTTTTTTATAGTTCTCGTAATTTTCTGGTTAATCCGGACTATTAATGAAGAGCATTGTTACCCTTAAACCAATCGTTACACCCAAAAATCCTTAGCCTACCCCATATGTACTCATTTTTGTACATTATTGTTTTAACCCCAGTTAATTATTTGAGTACACGGTTGCTAAGTCCTTATCCTTGTAAATACAGTTTTGGGACGATTAGGATTCATGGTAGTATTAATTTCGTGGAAGAATGTGGAAGAAAAGTTAAGTCAATACCCCCATATGTTTGTCAAATGATCTCCATGTTATTTTGATCCACCTCAAATCGGGTCAATAGTTAGATTGTAAATATCGAGCATGTAAAAGCTCAAGTGTAGGGGTACGTCGTGTTTATAAACCCCATGTGATATATTATGCTATACAAAAAAAAAATATATGATAAAGAAAAAAGATAAGAGATTGATGTATATTTATGATAGAGTTTGTATAACTTCGTCCGAGTCTTGGCTTAGCAAACCAACCATCTGTGTAATCGTGTAAGTACTAAATCCCACCAAAGCCACCCACATGTAATCCCATCCGTTTCCGTTTACCATTATATGTTTTACCCCCTACACCCCACAACCCTATAAAAAGACCTCTAGATAGTAATGACTAATACCTTGCCCTAGCGGTGGAGTTTGATCTTTAACCAAGCCTATGATAATTTTATAAGCTTATGAAGTAAGATGATGATTTTCCGTTTTCCCCCAAATGTTTATAATTAGAAAAACACCCGAGTGAAAGAGAGAATCCCAAACACTTATGTGAGGTGCTAGTATATACTTTCCGTGCTTTTAATTACGAGGTCTAGAAGGTTGTGTTGTAGAATATTTTTAAAGAGTAGGTAAAATGACCCCTCATATTGTTATTGTCTAGGTAGAAAAGCCCATTTGCTTGAGGACAAGCAAATCCCAAGTGTAGGGGTATTTGATGAGGTGTCATTTTATACACTTTTTTGGGGTCGTTTAACCCCCAAAATCATGCATTTATGCCCAAAATAGGTACTTAATCGTTCCTTTTCAGGTATTTCTCATTTGGAAGGCATTTGGATGAATTACACGTGACTTGGGCTCATTTGGAGAAGAAACAGACGAGATTACGAACCAACACCAAGACTCTTGAAGATTTGTGCTCACAGAGCCTGGAGACAGTGTCACAAGCTATACATGATGCCGTCATAACTCATCAAGTGACGACATCACATCATTTTATGACGGCGTTAGCCCGTACTGACTTAAACGCAGATCTAGAAGATTCTTCTTATGACGGCGTCACGACTAAAATGCGATGTCGTCGTTTCGTTTTTCTTATATATACAAACCCGAATTTAGAGTTTTGAGTGTGTAACTTTAAAATAAAAAGAGGGTACGAACCCTAGTTCGTGTAGCAGCTGTAAGAGGTGATTTTAGGGCCTAAAAACCCTATTGTACTTCTTCCAATTCATGGTTTTAAATCAAGTAAGGTTTACCTTAGAATCTTTCAATATGTTCTATATGTTAGTTTAATTTATTGTTCTTGCCTATTCTTAAACCAAGTTTGGCTAAACCGCCTATTGTGTTTATTTATGATTGAATGAAACCTAGAATGTAGATCTTAGTGTGTTGATGCTTCTGTGATGATATGCAACGTTAGGTCTTAGAAAAACCAGATTTTGTCTGTATCGTTGTTGATATGTCTAGGGATATGTGATTGTATAGAAAGGATACCATCGGGTAACAGTCTTCATACTACCTTTCCCCCTAATATGGTTGATCCACTTTTAATAATATTCTCACATGCACTTAGTGTACTCCTAAGTTCCGGGTAATAGTCATCATAAACCTTAACTTGTGCTTTGCTCTAGCGGACATACTAAGTAGACGTCGGTTCGTGTAAATCGTTCATACTTTAGGAAATAGATACTTAATCATACACAAGTGTGACAAGGCAACAACACTAGGAGAAGCAATCTAGGGAGTAATACATGATTAAATAAACACAATCTTTTATCTTATTGTTATCACCAGTAGTTTAGAATTATATTTAGTTTAATTGTTAAAACCAACCACCTCTCTATTATATTGATTTACTAGCTTTCCTATAAACATAAAACTACAAAAAGAATCTTTCCTCAACCCTTAGAATTCTGTTAGACCGTGATCAAGCCTTCCCAACCTATTCCTCGAGTGAACGATAAAAAGCTCCCGAGTCTTGCCTATATTTTTTTAAAAAGGGGTGGGGGGGGGGGGGGGGGGGGGGGGGGGGGGGTTTTCTACACTACAACGATTAGGTGCACTGCCTAGGGAGTTGTAAAACTTCTCGTGTAGAAGTCCTACGATGGCCGTACATCACGAGAATAATTATTTTCGTATTTTATTACGAACGGAATTTAGAAAATTTTATTTTTAGTCGATTTGTGGGTTAACGTTTGACCGCACGACCGTTAAGCGTGTTGAGCATCGTAGAAATTTCGACGCGCTTCGTTATTATTTTTATGATGATAATTTGTATTTTATCGTCCTCGTCCCGAGTTAGTCGAAACCGAGTCAAAACTTTATTTGACGTAAGAAATATTTTAGTTATAAGTTTTAAACCAAATTACGTGTGACTGAAATAATTTAGTCACGAAGGTGTAATCCCGAGCCATGTTTGTCGGTTTTTATTTACATAAAAGTATGGTGTGTCAAAAATCTAAGATAGAAAAGAGGGAAGGACTTGTTTTGCCAAATGGCCAAAGTACTAGAAGTATATAAACCATGTTACTTCAATTTTCTAGTCATAAAACACACACTAGTCTTTGTTTTTATCTCACCCACAATCGGCCACCACCGCACCGCCGGTCACCGCCGCCGAAAACCGCCGTGGTCGCCGGAAAAATTACATGCAATCCGATCAACTTATATTTTCTTAATCCCCTCGTCATTTTCTATATTTTCCATAAAAAATATATAACATGCAATGAGTATTTTTGGAGTTAGAGTTCGAGTTAGTTTCAAACATTTTCGGTTTAAAAGATGGTGTACCGAAGCTAGATAATCGTTATTAGAAGCTCGGTTTAATTGGAAATTGTTCGATTTTGGTTGTTGGGTTCGGTTTGAGTCTCGGCTAAGACAAAGGAGACGATTTCGATTATTGATTTTGCTTATTATAGCATTGTGAGTATTCTTAATAATATTATTGTTACGTTTGTTTTGTATTTCGCGGTTTGTTAATTATCGATTGATGCATGTGATGAAATCCGAGCGAAAGTTGTGTAGATTATATTAAAAGTGTTGTTGGGTGATTGAGGGATATGGATATCGTGTATAGGCTATTTTAAATATGTCGTGGGTGGATTTTTGGGTCAAAAATAGTTTTTGGCGCTTTTTGTAAAGTGTAAGTCCTGAGCGATAAACATGCGCCATATAACGAGGGTCGAGATTTTGTGAAATATGATTTTAGGTTAGAAAATATAGTAGAGGGTATTTTTTACGAGCGTTTCGGTAATTCAAATGCCCCGTAACTCCTAATAACGAAGAAGTTACGGCGAAAAACAGAGATTTGAAAACTTGAAAACTTTCAAACAGCATCTTATAGTTATTTAAGTGCTGACATAATATCATAAACGTCCGTTTTTGAGCACTTCGAGTCCGTTTGGCCTCCCGGTCGAAGCACGAAAGTTTGATCAATGTCCTTTTACTTTGCCGCGAGCTTGCATAGTTTTTAAAATCGAGTAATAACGGGGGTCCAAAAACCCAAGGTCAAGATTCCTGCACTTATATTAAATAATGTCACAAGTTCTTGCAGAAACATGGCATATTTTGGTCATTTTCTCTCGAGTTTTCAGATCACGGCTTAAAAACTAAAAAGTTTTCGAAGTCGTTTACATATAATCTCTTAGATTCTGAGTCTGAAAATGTGATAAAAAAAGGTCATTTCGAGCATGTCAGATTTATGTCATATATATAAAATATATAAATTATATATATAGATATAGTTATAATATATATAAATATAATTAAATATAAATTATAAATATATATAAAAGTCAAAGTCAAATAAGTCAACGTTGACTTTTAAAAGTCAACGGGTTGATACAAGACTTATTGAATGTTTATAAAAAAAAAAAATAAAAAAATAATAAACAATTATTATTTTTACAGTATAACAGTTTAAGGGCTTAACGATTTATGATCTGATAATCATCTAAAAATAGTAACTTTTGTAATATACGGGACATAATAGCCCGATATGGGGAATTAAAATACCCAAATTGAAAAGCGAAAGTGCGACAGATAAAAAAAATTATTAAACTATAGATTGAGATACCGGGACTTACTAAAAATGGTAGCTTTCCAAAAATGGTAACTTTCTAAAAATAGAAAATTTCAAAAAATAGAAAGTTTTCGATTAAGTGACGTATAATATAAATGAAAGAATGATCGTAACTCAATTACGTGAAGTTTATGATTTAGGACGCGCAAGTGGATTTCTCATCACATGTGTATGTATATCTATATAGTTTTAATAGTTGCGATATACACACTATTCGATCATACTCTATTGTATAGTAATCGAGCGACAAAAATTATAGGTCGCGGTTGCGCTCGTTGTCGAGTAGTTCGTGATTGTTTCAGTTATTTGATCTTTGGATTCGATCAAGGTGAGTTCATAGCCTCGCTTTTGAACTATTTTAAATGTTTTTAAACCCGCGAGGGGGATACTTGCTGTTTTGTGAAAATGAGAACGCAATATGTTTTGATATTAAATATGATTCCATTCACTATTTATTATATGCCTTTTACTATGTGACCGTTAGTTGCCTTGTTGTAGATGAACGCTAATGCATTAAATAGATCTATTGGGTTTGACAACCCTGTCCGGGGTTTAAATCTGTTGGTGAGCACCTTGTAACGAACATTTTATAGTTAGTATTAGGAGAAGTGGCATAATTCCCTGTAACACCCCTAAATTGGGTCGCAGCGGAATAAAGGTCCGGGGCGTGTTACTTCTCAGATCACTAGCACAAGATATATATTGAACGATAATTAAAAGTCGTTTTAAAACTGAACATGGATTAACAAATTGTTTTTACAAAAGCTCGAAGCTTCACTTGTTTAGTTGTTATTATTACAAAGATTTCTAGCCCATAACAGATATACAAAATGTAATGCGACTAAATCTTTAATGCAGGACATCCAAAACATAACCACCAATGTATCCCTTTTGCACCCCGTGCCCTAATGATCTCCTGAAAAACATTGCATTTAAAACGTCAACATAAAGTTGGTAAATTTCATAGGTTTATGTAAATGTATAAGCAGGACCGCAAGACTTTCCCCGTGATAATGCAACAGATGCAGACATCACAAAATGTAATTTCGTTTTCCTAACACATGACACCGAAGCTCGCCATAAATGAATACAAATAAAATATTGGCCTACATTGCCCGTGACGATGTTCAACCCGTAACATCCAAAACCGACATGAAATAAATTTCGTTTTACCAGCGATAGCTATTCACCGCCGAACGGGAGGTCAATCCCAAAAAGATCAATCAATAATCATTCCGCGCTCACAATCCAGTAATTACAGTTCATGATTCATGGCATTAGCAAGTTATGGCTACTTAGGCAAAACTTAGATCATGATAAAATGTACACTGCGTCTTAATTTGTAAAACATCATAATTTCTCACCCAAAAAACTGTAAATCAATAATTGTAAAACATGGGGCTATGAACTCACCTTGAGTGAGTAAATTGATAATAAAATATCCCAAATAAAAACGCGTCACGCTAACGCCCGAATGCAACCTAGTTAATATAGGTCGAATCAGTATTCAAGTTACGTTTGTCTAACAACTACCATAGTATAATCCATAAGTTTTATATCGTACCATCGTCGGGCTATCATAATTTAAGAGGTCATGACATTACGTACGAGGAGTTAGGACACTTTAAATCGTAAATCCAACAACTCGTCAATACGCCATCCGAAGAAGCCTCATTATGAAATTCCCTAGTAATATAGCACTTTGATAACTAATAACACACACACAACACACACACATCACACACACACACAACACATATATAATATATAAATATATAATAATATATATATATAGTAATATATATATATAGTATATATAATAATATATTAGTATAAAAATATAGTCTATATCACCATCTAATCTTTAAGTGAAATCGTATTTATAAAGAAAAAACGTTTATAATTACGCCTTTAGCAAAAATGACATAACTTTGTCGTTTTAAGTCCGTTTCTCGCGTTTCTTATTCCCACGCTTTCGTATAAGACCGTGATCATAATATGCATTTTAAGTTTCCGAATTCTGTTGTGATATTTTTTTTACTTTTCAATACAGATTATAATCGTATTAACGCAAAACCCAATGTCGTATCTTAATTCGAGATACTCCGTTTTTAGCGTTCTTTCGCACACAGATTCTCGTAATTGAAAGTTTTATCATATTATTGATGTTTACAAAGTATAAGTTTCTGCCATGAATAGTAACTTTTTATAAAATTTGTTTTATAAAGTATTTAGCGTCGTAAACTCGTAACTAGCGTATCTTCTTTGTTATAAATCTGATTTTTGAGTTTCTTATCATTTTAGAATCCTTATGAGATGTACTATCTTTATAAAACCTAATATGGCTGTTAAAAAATTCGGACCAAAACAGAAACTTTTAAAGGTTGTGATTAAAACATGTTTTAAGCTTGATTTTTGTACCATTAAGCTTCAACACCTTGTTACTACTACTTTACAACACTTATATCTTATGTATTACATATATTAGGTCCATTAGGTCATGTTTTGTCCAAGAGTGTCCATGAATACAAGATTAACATGTTATTTACACCATTTTCACTTGTAACTTATTAAGTTAACATTGAAACCCTAATTTGTTCATGTACATGTTAAAACACTTATACATTCCTTTTAACATCATATTAGCATCCATATAACATGTAAATAAGTTCACAAAACATTGATCATAAGTAAAAATCCCTTTCACATATTTAAAAGTATCATAAATGGTGAATAGCATAAATAGAGCATATGAACAGCATAAAGTCTAGTTATGAAATGATTAAGCTTTTAAATAACCTTGTGTGAATGAGTAGAAGGCAAAATAACAATCACACCCTTGTGATTTAAACTTAAGCTAGTAAAGTATAATATGAAACCCAATTTTTCCCAAGTAAACCCAAGCTTCCTTTTCTTTGCAAATGGTAACCAAGCCTTGAAAAACTTCTTAGAATACCTTGTATATGATATGATAATGCATTGTATGATGATAAATAAAATCAACACTGATTGCACAAAATAAATGAATTTTGAGCCGATGGGTTACAAGAGAGACAGAAAGAGATTGATTTTGTGATTTTCTTGTAAAGAAATGTTCTTGTGTGAGTTTACCATAACCCTTGCATGCCTATTAATCTACTAGGTAGATATTATGAGATATTATGTTGTCTAGTTGAACCATGCATTGGCAAGGATTAGAATACTTATGAGAATGTTGGAGCTTATCTTGATAAGACTTGGCTAGTCATGGTTCAATGGATGCAGGATGCATGTATGAAGAATATTGTAAAGCTTCTTGGTCGTATCTAGGCTTAGTATACATACATATACACGTTCATATGCTAGGAGAGGGATTAGAAAATATCTTTGATCTTTATTTAGTGTATAAATGTATCATTTGAGGATAAATGTAGTATAGATTAAATACAATGTATAACTTGTACATTGTAGGGTTTGATTTGAATTCCTTCAATAAGAATATGAATAAAGTGATAAATACTTGAATTTTTAAATAAACTTTAAGTATTTGGTACAAATTTTGGATATTTGATGAAGCGTAATAAGTTAACTTTTTCCGTGAAGGCCTAACGTACTTTATCGGAAACGTAACCACTTTAACGACGTAACCAAAACAAATAAAATATGCAATGTTAATGAATTTACCCTCTAAATAATCATATAACACTTCTTAGATGGTAAACATTAATCGTTAATGCCCGTTTACATTGAATGATCATTTTTAGTTTACGCGATTATCACGTAACGGTTTATGATTAAAGCAAACGCCTAAACCCATATATAAAAAGTAGGATTACATAATGTCGTACAATGACCTAAAACACGAGTGTTATAGTCCTTCCCATTAAAGTGAGCCTTGTCCTCAAGGCTTATGACAGGCACTTGATGATGGTGCGGTCTTGGTGAAGAGGTGTGGATATTTCTTCCTGAATTGATCTTTACGTTCCCACGTAAACTCAGGGCCCCGCCGAGAGTTCCATCAAACCTTGACAATTAGGACTCGGCTTTGCCTCAATTGTTTGACTTCGCGATCCATGATTTCTGCAGGCTCTTCGACAAAATGAAGCTTGCCATCCACTTGGAGTCCTTCCAACGGAATGACTAATGGATCGTCAGAATAACATTTCTTTAAGTTGGATACATGAAACGTATTGTGGACCCTACTCAGCTCTTGAGGAAGCTCAAGCTTGTAAGAAACGGCTCCAACCTTTTTCAACACTTTGAAAGGTCCGACATATTTGGGGTTTTAACTTCCCCTCGTTTTCCAAATGTACACCCCTTTCCCCCCAAGGCGAAACCTTAAGCATAAACGTTTATCTCCAACTCTAAAATCCATCGTTTTACGCTTAACAGTCAGCGTAGCTCTTATGTGTCATTCCCGAGCGGTTTGATCCTATTTTTGTTTTTAATATTGATATCCCTCTCCGTTGTTTCTTGCACTAATTCTGGATCAGTGAGTTGAACTTGTCCAACCTCGGCCCAACACACGGGTGAACGACACTTTCGACCATAAAGTGCTTCAAACGGTGCAGCCTTAATGCTGGCATGATAACTGTTATTGTATGAAAACTCGACCAACGGCAAATGTTTAACCCAACCATTTCCAAAGTCGATTACGCAAGCACGTAGCATATCCTCGAGAGTTTGGATGGTTCTCTCGCTTTGTCCGTCGGTTTGCGGATGATATGCAGTACTCATATCCAAACTTGTACCCAAAGCCTTCTGAAGTGACTTCCAGAAATTTGATGCGAACCGAGGGTCACGATCACAGATAATTGAGACAGGTATTCCATGCTTCGTGACTACCTCCTTTAGGTACATTCTCGCCAGTTTATCCATGGGATCTGTTTCCCTCATTGGCATAAAAATGGCAGACTTTGTAAGTCGGTCAACGATCACCCAAATAGTGTCATAACCTTGTGACGACTTAGGAAGCTTCGTGACAAAATCCATCGTGATGTTGTCCCACTTCCATTGAGGTATCTCGGGCTGCACTAACAAACCCGATGGTCTTTGATGTCGGCCTTGACCTTAGCATAGGTCAAACATTTGCTAACATAGGTAGCGATGTTGGCTTTCATATTGGGCCACCAGTATAGTTTCTTCATATCCTGGTACATCTTGTCAGAACCTGGATGAATAGAGTATTTAGACTTGTGGGACTCGTGCATGATCACAGTCCTTAAGTAGCCATAACATGGTAACCAACTTCTGCCATTTAAGCAAAGAGTTCCATCCGCACATGTTTTCAACTTTTCTATTCTATGTTTCTCCGGATCTTTTGAATTCTCAACCAATATACCTCCAACATCCTCCTTCTTGATGTTCTCTGGCTTTCGTGCTTCAGTATGAGCTTTCAAGTCTTTGTTAAGAAATACTACCAATAGTCATCACTAAGGCTCGAACCCTTAGTGGTTCTCGTTCCTTCCTGCTCAAAGCATCAGCAACAACATTCGCCTTCCTTGGGTGATAACGAATTTCGCAATCCTAATCACTCAGTAACTCTAACCAGCGACGTTGCCAACATAATAATTCCTTATGACAAGAAATGTTAAAACTCTTGTGATCAGTGAACACTGTGCACTTGGTTCCGTACAGATAGTGCCTCCAAATCTATAGAGCAAACACTACTGCCCCAATCAACTCAAGGAGTCAAATAGTTCTTTCATGAATTTTTAACTGGCGTGATGCATAAGAAATCACCTTTTCTCTTTGCATCAACACAGCGCCCAAACCCTTCTTTGAAGCATCGCAGTATGCGATGAAATCTTTGCTTCCCTCAGGTAAGGCCAGGATTGGTGCACTGCACAACTTCTGCTTTAACAGTTGAAAAGCTGCTTCTTGTTTATCACCCCAATCAAACTTGACACCTTTCTGGGTTAGTTTGGTCATTGACTTGGTGATCTTTGAAAACCCTTCGATGAATCTTCTATAATAGCCGGCAAGGCCCAAATTGGCGAATCTCTGTTGGTGATTTAGAGATGCCCAATCTTTGATAGATTTAATATTGGCAGGGTCAACGTGAATACCTCGACAGTCAATCACGTGACCGGGGAATTGTACCCTGGAATCCAGAATTCACAACTTGGAAAACTTGGCGTACAATTCTTCCTTCTTAAGTAATTTCAAGATCAGCCTAAGAGTTTCCCTTCATGTTTCTTCTTAACTTTTGGAGTAGATCAAATGTCATGATGAAGACAATTACAAACTATGACCTAGATAAGGTTAACACCGGTACATAAGGACCACAAACACGCCGGTGCATTAGTTAAACCAAAGGCATGACTTGGAATTCATAGTTATTGATCGCGTCCTGAATGCGAGTCTTGGGAATGTCTTCTTCTCGACTCTTCACTGGGTGATACCCTAACCTAAGATCGATTTTTGAATAAATACCGACTTTGCATCTGTTCCCGAATAGTCATCCGATCCTTGGGAGTGGGTAGCGTTTCTTTCACTGTCAGTTTTGTTCAATTCCCATAATCGATGCACATCCGAACTACCCATCTTTCTTCTAACAAACAGGAACCGGAGCTCCCCAGGTGGAGAACTTGGGTCTTATGAAACCTTTGCCTGTAAGTTCCTGTCGTTTTGCTCCGCTAGTTCCTTCATTTCGGACGATGCTAATCTATATGGTGCACGTGCTATAGGTGCAGCACCAGGTATCAAATCGATTCGAAATTCCACTTGTCGAGTGGGTGGTATACCCGACAAGTCCTCAGGAAAAACTTCAGGAAATTCTTGAACAATTGGCAAGTCTTCAAGTTGTTTCCCCTTTGACTTGTCTTCGTCTTTGGTTGCGGTGATAATTTGCTAGAATACTGTGCAGCCCCTTCATAACTACTTTTGAGCCTTAGTACACTAAAATAAAAAGAAGAAAAGGCGGGTAAAGAAAAAAAAAAAAGAGGGGGGGAAAAAGGAAAAAAGGGGGAGGAAGGAAGGGAAAGAAAGAAAGGGGGGTAAATAAAGAAGGGAAAGAAAAGGGGGGGAAAAGAAGGGGAAGGGGTAAAAAAAAAGATGATGTTTAATCGAGTCCCGTGTTCATTGCTGCTTCCGTCACCTCGAACGATTAAAGTTTCATCTCCAAAATGAATACGAACGATCTTCTTTGCACAGACAATAACGGCATGGTACTTCGCCAACCAATCCATACCACTTATCACGTCAAAACTACCGATTTCTACGGGTATTAGATCTATGTTGAAAAGATGATTTAAAAAGTTTAACGTACAACCCCGAATAATAGTGTTTAACCCAACAATTCGCCCGTCGGCTAGTTCGACATTGTAATCATGATCTAATGCAGTTGGAGTGATAACAATTCGGGAGCTAAATGCAGTAGATACAAAACTCCTATCGGCACCGGTGTCAAATAAAATAGATGCATAGCGGTTGCTTAAGAGAAACGTACCCGTGACGACATTGTTGTCTGGGTTTGCCCCTACATTGTCCACGTCATACACCTTTGCCTGAGCCTTGGCATATCCAACCCGATTACCCCGGTTGTTGTTGTTCTTCAATTTTGGACAATCCTTCTTGAAATGCCCGTGAGAACCACATTCAAAACAAACGTTGCCTCTCTGAATTAGCCAAAGGGGGGGGGGGGGGGGGAAAAAGAGTGTTGACATTTGGGGATTCTGCAGGTCATGAATAATGACAAATCGGTTGTACTTGTGGCATTTGGGAGCACAAGGACCATCATGGTGATAGTTACATTTGGAACACAGAGGTCTTGGCCCTTCGTATGGTCTCCTGTCACCATTTCCTGCGGTATAAGCCCTTCTAGTATTTTGTCTCTTGTTTGGTTGCTGATTCTGGTTGTTCCTGGCGGTGTCATCAGACTTTCTTTTGTTGTCAGCCTGCATTCATGCCCAAGTGTTTGATCATCTTGTCCAAGAGTTTCATGGCGAACTCAATGGCATCCTGCATAGTTTTTGGCTTAGTTGCCATCACACTGCCATGGATCGTGTCGGGCAAGCCACCGACATATTTCTCAACTTGGTCTATTTCTTCCAGAAACATCCGATCGCACATTAGTGCCAGTTCTTGGAAACGTTGGCTATAGGTTACCACATCGGTACCCTTCACCTTCAAATTCCACATTTCAAACTCCAGCTTCTTAATTTTGCCCCTTGGGCAGTATTTGTCTGTCATCATCTTTTTCAGTATCCTCTATGGCATTGCATAGGCAGCTTCAGGAGTAGTGGTCTTAACATGGGAATTCCACCATATAAGAGCATTTCCTTGCAGGGTACACGTAGCAAATTTGACCTGGCATGTTACTGTATATTTACTTATGCTGTAAACAGACTCCATCTTTTCAAACCACTGAGTGAGTCCAACAACTTCCTTAGTGCCCTTGAAGTTCAAGGGTTAGCATTTTAGGAAGTCTGGGTAGGTGCATTCACGAGCAACTTGCACAGGCCTTCTGGCGCCCTTCCTGAAGTATGGCTTTCATCGTCATTACCTGGTTTTGCATCATGTGCTGCAGTGCAGTCAGTAACCCTTCGTTAATCATTGTCTGAATTGGGGGCATTTGTGACAGATGTAGTGGTATGAATGTCTTTGACTGGTGTTGGTGTTGCACCTGGGTTTAACCTCGTGGCCTTCTCTTGGTGCCATTTTCTTTAAATCTACAAGAAAACATAATACCTGTATAGATACATAAAATCATAACTAGACATAACATATACACATTAAATAAAATGAGATCACATCACACAGTGAAATGTACAACTGTTATTGAAATTAACCATGGTATAACCAAATCGACATTCATTTATAATAAATTCGATTTCATAGATAACGTAATCCGTCCATTTCATATATAACTTGGAAAAACATACATGTTCGGTTCAGATACAAGATGATTACTACACTTAGGTTACAAGACAAAAGAAACAACCTAAAGCCATACTAGCCGGGATATACCCGTAACACTTAGTATGCTGTACAAGATAGATAATACCTGAACAAAAGA
Source organism: Tanacetum coccineum (assembly GCA_026074375.1). Taxonomy (NCBI): domain Eukaryota; kingdom Viridiplantae; phylum Streptophyta; class Magnoliopsida; order Asterales; family Asteraceae; genus Tanacetum; species Tanacetum coccineum. Next base: position 2,076 of record BQNB010027446.1, on the reverse strand, counting down.
CCTATACTAGGTAGCTAAACAAAACAAAAGAGATCTATAACAAGTCTGCTACTGGGAAATAACCATAATACTTAACAGGCTGCATAGCATAGCTACAACATAACCAAATCTAGGAACTGCTACTAGCCTCCCCTGGTGCATCAGGCTGTGCCGGACCTTTTGCGGGTCCATGCTGCCTTTGAAACTCGACCATCTGAGTCTGTAGTCCTTTCAGCAACTTTAATGCCTTAGTCAACTGGACCTGCCTCTGGTGGTCTGCCTGTAGCATCTCTGAAGTCACAACCTGACTCCTACGGTCAGCTGCCTGCAACTGTGAAATCACTGCCTGCTGACCCATCACTACAAAACGTAATGCCATTGATGCCAACAACTCTGAAATCACCCTCTGTCTCATGTGATCTGCTGACTGTAACTCTGAAATCAATGCACTATGCGCCACTACCATAGTACGTAATGACATAACATCTGAACGTGGATAGTCGCTAGCATCCATGGATAGCCCCTAAGCCTTACGAGCCATCTTAGCCTCTCTCTCTATCATTACTGCTAAACGACGATGAACAGGCTTATCCCTATACAATAAGTTGACTTGGCCTCTCAGTTGAGACCGGTCATCTCGAGCATCCTCCATAATACCATACATGATGGTAGTCTCCTACTCAACAACGGTAGAAAGATCGGTAACCCTCTGATTGACCCCCTCTAGGGTGGTCGGTGCAATCTCATCGATGGCTCCTACCAGATCATCCCATGTATCCGTAATGCCATAGTCTAACTCCCTAGACAATCGATGTCCAGGAGCGACATCTACCATATCGATGAATCCATAAAGGTCTCCCCTTGCTACGGAATAAGGGTCTTCCCTAGCTACGGCAGGTCCGTCCTGCCTAGCAGCACCGGCTGCTGAACTCTCCCCGACCTCATGACTAGGGGTGGGAGAAGCAAAACGCACCCTCTTCCGAAGCGGTAAACAACTCTCGGGAATCTCAATATGAGTAGGGCTATTGGGTGGTGGTGATGGTATAGGTAATGGTGGTGATGGTATCTGTGGTAATGGAGATGATAGTGGAGTAAGTGGTGATGGTGGTGGGGTGGTTAAGGCAAGAAGCCTCTCGACCTCTTCCCTAGGAGGAAGTGATATGGATGGCTCATCCCGGATAGATATCCTGGCGGTCATACGGTGTACCGGTGGGACAGAGTCGGCCGGAGCTGGGTGCTCCTCCTCCTCCTCCTCCTCCTCCTCATCCTCGTCCTCGTCCTCATCCTCATCATCATCATCATCCCCATCAGCAGGGTAGTCAGCTGGATCCTCTTCGGGATCCTCATCGTCCTCCTCCGGCTCCTCCTCCGGATCAGACTCAAGAACATATCCTGGTGAATCTGCAGTGGGTGAGGCAGCAGCAGCAGGTAGTGGCTGCTCCTCGGCCGGGAGTATCTCATCCTCCTGTGGCATGTACTCAGGGTACATCGGCTCAGGAACAAAGTCCAGTGGGGGAGGTGACTGCGGCTCCTCGGGGCCAGGTATGTAGTCAGGTGATGGTGGAATCTCAGGGCCAGGTATGTAGTCAGGCGATGGTGGAACCTCATAAGCAGCCATTATGTAAGCATATGGGTGCTCTGGCATAATGGGTGGTCCATCGACTCCTGGTGAACCGATGTCTGAATCATCCTCGGATACTGATGTGTATGTAACTGTATGTAACTGGAATAAATCGTGTCGAAAAATCTTTGTTAAGAGTAACATAATCTATTGGTGTGGTATCAACTTGCTTTTCCATTTCTAACATCATATTATCCTTATGTTTTGAAAGCATTTTGGAACGACTCTCTTCAGCAAGTGCTAAGGTTTTTTCTGAATCAGGAATCTCAATAGGATTAGTTTGAACAATAATATCACCAACATATAACTTTGGTTTCGACTGCTGAGCTTTCTTCAGATAGAAGGGATTTTGAGAACCTAGAGCTTGTTTAGTGGTACTTTCATAGAAGAACTGAGGTTTCATCAACATGTGAACAGTTTGTGCAGATTTATCTCTTTTAAAAACAATATTATCTAGTTGTTTGATCTGCTTTTCT
>BQNB010027445.1:38035-57628 GCA_026074375.1 Tanacetum coccineum | reverse complement strand
TTTGCTTCGAATGACTGTCTGTTTGGGGGGAAGCAGTTGAACTGCTTAAAGACATACGGTATGAACTGGGGGGGGGAGAAGTTAACTCAGTTTATATAGATTACATTGTATTCTCTACAAGTGAAGGAATGATTCAAGCTGAAGTACATGTTAAAGACAAAGCAAACTGCAGACATCTTTAGCTATTTTTACTTGTAGAATACATTGTAAGTAATTTCATATGTCACCACATTAGGGGAAGATTGTTAGGATTAAAAATGTGGTGTCGATATGAAAATTACACTAGTTTATGATTAAGTTAAAACACAAAGGCCAAAAATGTAATTAGGCCAAAGCTCCCTTGTGTTTAACCTATAAATACTCCCTTCTATACAACATTAGAGGGTGAAGCTCTAAATTGTATTTTCCTTTCATTTTACCTTTTAATAAAGTTTTGAAAATTGTGAAAATACTCTCTCTCTCTTCATTATGACTTATTCTTATTTTGAGCTTCCCCGACCTCCCGAGATCGTGAATTTTGATATCTCACAAGTGGTATTAAAGCTGCAGGAGTGATTCGTGATGTTTTCTTTTTATTCGATTCAGCTTATTCCAACTTATTTCTGCTTATTTTGAGTTCTGATTCGGTCTAGCAGCTTATTTGAGCTTATTCAGTCCAGATTCAGTCCACATTCAGTCCAACAGATTATTCGAGCTTATTTCGGTGTTTAGCAGTTTTACAGCTTATTAATTAACTTATTACATCAGTTGTTGTTTCAGCTTATTTTCATTATGTTTGATATGATCGAGTTTGGCTGCTTACGGTTTTATCGTAAGAACAAACTCGGCCAGATTTGATCATAAGATGAGGTTTAATTGCTGATTTGATTAAATTCAGAACTGATCAAACTCAACAGTTGACTGGTCGAAGTTTGTTAGATCTATTCAAAGTTTGTTAGATCTGGTCAAACTGCAAATTCAGAAGTCAAACTCGGTATTCTAACTGCTTTTTTCGAGTTTCAGACTTTGTTTTCGAAAATGGTTCCGAAAATCAACTCTATACCGAATTTGTACCAAAACTCAACAAAATCAAAACAACAAATCCAACAAACACAAACAATCTACTGAGTTTCTAAACTTGGTTAATATTGAGTTTGAACGGAATCATTGACAACCCCATAACAACAAATTCAAACTCTCCTATCTCAGTCTCCTTACACTCAAACTACAACCATTACAATCCACAACCAAAAACCAAATCCAGTTTCTACCTATCCCATCGTCACAAGTACATGCTCTAAACATCCTCTTTTCTATCTCAACTAGACTCGAAACACAAAAAGAACAAAAGATCCCAGATTACTTCTTTTTGTGTTTACATTAAAGTTTTGACCTTTAAAAGATCAACAACACGGGAGTATATTCATCATAGATATGTGACAAAGTGAAATTTGTCTTTTACTGTCCGAAATTAAAGAAAATATTATAATAAATTTGTTATTTTCTCTTCTTTGTTTCGTTGATCAAAATAGTAAATGCAAAGATTAGACCTACCTGCGATCTTAGCAAAGACCTTGAAGCCGTTCTTGAAGTGACATTGTAGTTGGGCTTTAGTATTGATTGTTTGAGAAATGTTTGGATGGTATCTACTGGGTTTGATTTTTGATGATAACTAAAGAAAGAGATGAGGCGTGTTTTTTGTTTGATAAGAAGTTGGTGGTAGCTGCATATGAATGTGATTAGGGTTTGTCAAATAGAGTGTGACCTAACTGCTCTATATGTGGTATCTATAAACTATAAATTGTGTCATGGGCCTGACATCAAAAATGCGCAAATAAAGGTGTTTGTGGACATATCGGGTATGGACTGGGTCAATAACAAATGTAAATGGGCTCGGTTGATTATTGAAAATGAGTTGTGCATACGAAAATGGACTGAATCAATTTTGTTTTGGACCATAAACGAAAATTAAATTGGGTTGAAATAAGGATACCGAATTTGTGGGCTTATAATACTAAAGGGCCAAATTTTTGTTAATTTTTCGGATACAAAAACATCACTTATTGCTTAAAACGATCCGTATCAAAGATTCGCGAAAACTATTCAAAAGGCTATTTTTGGGATTTAACCGCAAAAATTAATTACGGGATGATTCGTTATCATTTATTTAAAGTTGAAGTGGAGTTTCACGGGTGCATGTACTTATCATATCTTAAAAGTCAGGGTTGGTTGGATGATGACTTTTAAAGATAACTTGTTCGAGCTTATAACCGGTGTTGATGAAGACTTGTCAAATCCAGCAATGTGTGATCTACAAACGCAGAAGTTGGTGCTCAATGCGCACATTTGCTATCACTTGAAGGAGTTACATTGTAGTGCTCAATGTCTCACGTAGTTGAGGATTTGTCAAGAGACTTTGGTCTACTTATACTTCGAGGAATTACGTTGTAGTATTCAGTATAAGTTTGGAGTCGTGGATAGTACAAGACATAAGACACAAGTTTGGGGTATTCTACTTCAACATCAAGTTTGTGATAATGCATTTTCTCCATCAGTAATCATTACAAAGAGCCGATAGAATACAAGATTGAAATTAAATAAGTCTGAGGAGAAGCGACTTCACACATGACTTCTCTATCGAACATTCGGACGTAATCGAATTATGATTATTTCGATGGTCATCGAATATAATTAGGGGGAAGAGTGTTCGATAGATGCAACAATCAGGGGGAAGAAATGTGTACATCCGGGACTTAATTAACTGTAGTGTATACAACATCTAGGACTTAATTGACTTGGAGGTCATAATTTCTAACTTCTATGAGTTGTTTGTGTGAAGTATGAGCATGTTCCCCTAAATGGATTGGCTACTAATCCGCAATGAAGAAGTCAGATTTGTTGCTAAGTGTGGTTTACTTCTTCTTCTATAAATTTCGCTGCAAGCTTAAACTGCTATAATTAGAAGATTTGTCAACTACATCAAAGTTTCATATTTGCTTCGAATGACTGTCTATTTGGGGGGAAGCAGTTAAACTGCTTAAAGACATGCGGTATGAACTGGGGGGAAGTTAACTCAGTTTATATAGATTACATTGTATTCTCTACAAGTGAAGGAATGATTCAAGTTGAAGTACATGTTAAAGACAAAGCAAACTGCAAACATCTTTAGCTATTTTTACTTGTAGAATACATTATAAGTAATTTCATACGCCACCACATTGGAGGAAGATTGTTAGGATTAAAAATGTGGTGTCGATATGAAAATTATACTAGTTTGTGATTAAGTTAAAACACAAGGGCCAGAAATGTAATTAGGCCAAAGTTCCTTTGTGTTTTACCTATAAATACTCCCCTCTAATCAACATTAGAGGGTGAAGCTACAAATTGTATTTTCCTTTCATTTCACCTTTTAATAAAGTTTTGAAAATTGTGAAAATACTCTCTTTCTTCATTATGGCTTATTCTTATTTTGAGCTTCAGTGGCCTCCCGAGATCATGAATTTTGATATCTCGCAACAATGTCAAATGGGATGATCTCATTAGGTTACAACCTGAATATATGGAGCCGTATAGGTGAAGTCACAATTTCCTATATTTTTTTTGTTTTTTCATACTTTTAGACTATAATGTAATTTTTAGATAAAACTACAAAAATCATTATACAAATCGAATTTGTATTGTATTACAATTCTCAAAAGCCCGCAACGAAACTTAAAACTTATATAAACTCAATTTAATGGCCAATTTTTTTCAACATATAATTCATCAACCACACATGTTTTTTTAATATCAGAGTTTGTTCAATTTTTTGTATTGATCTTTATTTAGTTTCACTAGCACTAAAATTATAAAAGTTAATTTTTATTTATCAAATTTTGAACTTGGTTTTAGGGTTATTGTTTTAGGCTTTGCTTGATTTCAAAAGTATGGTTGATTTGTTGTCCGCTTTTGTTGTTGTGATTTTGTTGGATTTGTTTGTTTAAAGTTGATCTTGAGTAATCAAATTAAGATAATATGTTGCAGCAAAAAAGATGCTAATGGGCATATTACTTGCCTACTTATACAAATAATCAACAGTTAGCAACAAATTAGCAACGTATTTGGCTCACTTATATGTCCAAGCTTTCCTACGTAGTTTTAATGACAAACCCCAAACACGCTCTATTAGATGAGTGGGACGTATATAGTTTCCATTTAATTCAGAAATATTGAGAAGCTTGCATTTTATGTATAATGCCGAAACCGTGTATGCACAAATTTTAAAATAAAATTGACAACACGACCAATTATGAAATATGTTTGTGTTTATATAGTAAATGATGGTCAGTCCTCCTGTTACTAGATGGAACCTCCTATGTAGAATTGAGAAATGCAACCTGTGGACAAAAAATTAGTGACATAACATTGGATTTTAAAAGATTTTTGGGTCACTTACTGTAATTAGTGATATTCTCTTTTAAAAATTTTGTAATTCAATCTAGACCTGCTAAAGTGTGGTGAGGAGGATCATGTGCCAAATTAAAGTTAAAGTCATTATTTGCCCTTAATTTTAATGTTTAAAGGCACACATAGTGTTTTGTTACGTTTGTGTTCCACGTGCTTTCATTTATGTGTTTTATTGTCTTTGTGTCAATAGTGTTCGGAAATATAACTTATGTTATGCAAGAAATGTTCCAGTTGTTTCTACATTAGCGATGTACTTGACGAGTCTGTATATTTTATTGTCCTCTTTTTTACATTGATTGGCGTTAAACGTTAATTGATCGTAAGTAATAGTGCCCTTCGTATGCTTATATATGGTCTATTTCATTAACTATTTATTCTAAAACAAAACATTGTCTTTCTGCTTATTTAATGGGTGAAGTCTTGGTTGAACTTTAAGCAAATGAAAGAATTCAAGGTTCTAATGTTGACTTGTCCGTCTAACCTTTGGTGCTAAGAAAGTAACAATGTCTAACTATGCTCATGTAATCAATAAACTGCTATAATATGTTTTAAGTCTAATGGCAGACAAGTCCTAACTTTCTTATGATCCATATTACAACATGTAATATATATTCCTGCGCGAGCCAAATGTGCAAAAGATGGGAGCATTCATGTGAGACTTGAATCCGAAAGATTTGCTCTGTATACCCTTCCGTTAACTAAAGGTGTGTTGTTTTATATTATGTCGAAGCGGAAAAATGAATGGGTTGTGCGGGTAGTTTAATGGTTCAAAGGAATGGATTAGAAACTTGTTTGTTCATATTCAGGGGTTGTTTGGATTTTCGCTTACTTTTTTTACTTATGGATTCAGCTTAATGATTTTATTTTTCAGGTTTCAGTGGCGATTCAGTAATACAAGTAACCTAATTTTCAAGTTCGATCATTCTATTTTGTTCACCTATGGATGTAATCCAACGTAGGCGAATTGGCCCACTCATAATAAAGTGGTTAAAAGTTGTCTCCGTTACTTATAATTTCAACGATAAACCAATATTCAAATGATCAGTTCTAGGTGCAGTTAAACGTAACAGCGAGATGTGAAGTGCATTGTGATATAACTGTTTAAAACAAATAATATAAAAAATCTTAGGTGTTGTTTGTTTTTGCACAAAAGGTCTTACTAGCGTCTGAATCTAACCGGTCGGACGCGGTCAAACATTTTGTCTGTTTGTTTTCTCATCTATATTCAGACGCGGAAAAATGAAAATTGTCTGACCCGGTAAGACCTGGTGAGCAGCCCTGAGCAGCTCTGAACATCTTAATCCTCTTAACACATTCATATATTTAAAAAGCGTTGATGTGCTACCTTCTCAGCTATTGTTCGGAGTTCTTTTTAATATTTTTTGTGGGTGTAGTTATGTCAAGAAAAAGGTTGCAGGTTTTGAAGAAGAAGGCGAAGGTAAAGTGAGATAAAGTAGGAAAGAACTCACGTGTAATCTTGTCATGAATAACTTGTTTATTTTGATTTTATATTATAGCCTAGTTGACTGTTTACGTTTTCGTTTTGATTTTTAAGGACTTTCACTTATAACTTTATATCATTTTGTGTCACCTTTGCTTTATTTGAAGTTGAATACATATTTCTAGTGTTACAAAACATGGTTTTTAGATTATTTAACTTATCAAAAAATACATGTGCAAATCACTCTTATTAACCGTGTTTTTTATAATTATACCTTATATATTAATAGGTAAGATTGTTTCCCTGATGTGATATTAATGCACTAAATGCAATACCCGCCCGACCCGGGTCGACCCATTTCTTTTTTTTAATAAACATCTTATATATATATATATATATAGGATAAAGATCAAATAAAAAGACAAATATTCGTGAGAAGGATAAAAAGGGACTCCCGGTGGGGTATGTACGGGGGGTGCTAGGCCAGGTGCATGCGCTGATCTGCAGTTGGTTGCCGTTACTGGGGGTGGCGAAGGCGTAGATGTATTTGTTAGTCTGCTTTTGGGGAGATTTATTTGCATGGTAGTGGGGGTCGTACCGGCGACTGCGTGTGGGTGCGGAGGGTGCGGGGGTTTTTAGGTGGGATCTGGTGGGGGAGTTGTAGAATTATATTCTAAAGGAGAAAAATAAGGGGGAAATATTAAAGTGCTTGGTGTGATTGGGTTTCGTTGATAGGAAGGTTGTGCGCGCGAAAAGGGGTTTTTTAAAGGGAAGATAGAGACAGTATGGGAGTGCTTATAGGTGATATGATGAGAACTAGCTAGGGCGTTGGGGGCAAGCGTTTGTTTAGGGGGGTGGGGGTGGGGTGTGGTGTGCACACGTGGGGGAATTTTAGGGGGGGATCGAGGGTCGGGGGGGTGGGGGTTGGTAGGGGCTAGGGAGTTAAGAGGGTGACTTATGGGGGGGGCTCCACGGGGCGGGTGGGAGGGTTGGGGTTGTCTTGTGGAAAGTTGGGGGGTGTCCTGTTCTGGAGGGGGGGGTTGCTGGTGGGGTTATGAGATGCTTTTTATGTCTGGGACTTCCTTTTTATGCTCGAGGATGGTTACGGTTTGGGGGGGGGCGGTGGGAGGGCGGTTGTTGTGGGGGAGGGCTGTTCATTCGCAGCTAGAGAGTGTACGTCCCGGATCCGTCCCCGGTCGCACCGTGTGTGATTGGTTGTGAGGGGTGGTTTTGTAGTGGAACACGGTGGGGGAGTGGTGGCTCGGTTTTAAGAGCACTTGTTCCTCGCACAGCTCAGTGGGAGTCCATGGGAGGGGAGGGGTGTTGGTTTCATGAATGGTGTTGGTTTGATTGAGTGTGTTGTAGTGAGTTGGTTGTGTGTTGTGTGAGAGTGTGAAGTTTAAAGTGAGAGTGTTATCGGAGTGTGGGTTGTTGTGTGTGTATTATGTGTGTATAGTTTCTAATTGATTATATAGCATTTAATGATGTCGGGGTGGATGCATGTTCGGTGTAGGGAGTTGATGGATGTATATTGTTGGTGTATGGTGGGTTGTTAAGGTGCGCTTTATATCTTCGCGGTTATTTAAATATATTATAAATAAAAATATATAAATCATATAATAATATATTTTTAATTAAATAAATTTAAATTATTATTTATTTATATTGTGTAAATTTGGAACATCTTATAATATTTATATTATATATTATATTTAGGCATCTTTGTTCGGGGATGTGGGTGCATTGGGATTAAAGGGGGGGATTATAGATTAGGTGTTAGGTATTTTAGGGATGTGTGGGGCAGTTTTTAGGTGTGGGGTTTTTTCTTAGGGGTGTAGGGGAAGTGGTTGTATGCACGGGAGGGTGGGAGGAGGAGATTGCTATTTCATTTTTTGGCGGGGTGGGGTGGGGGTACCTTCGGCGGGGGTAGGGGTGCTGCTTTTGGGGAGGGCGATGCTTTTTAGTGTTGATTGGCGTTTTTTTTGTGGGGGGCTTGGCTGTGGTCCAGCGTTTTTTTTGGGTGTTGGAGATGTGGAGTTGGGGTGTCCGCTTTGGGGTGGGGGGGGGGGCATGCCTTATTTGGGCAGGGGGGGGGGCGCTGGTGGAGGTTTTTTTTTTTCTGGGTGGTTGTGTTTTTGTGTTCTGCAATTTTGGTGTTTTTTGTTTTTTTGTCTTTAGGTTTGTTGGTTTTTTGTATAGGGGCGGGTCTTTTGGGTGGCGTGGCTACACTTCTGTCCGGTGGGGGTTGGGGTTCTTGGGGGGGGGTTTGGGGGGGGTGGTTAGGGGGGGGTTTTGTTGGGGGGGGGGAAGGGGGGTGCCGGAGCTCGTTGTCGGGGGAGGGGGAGGGGTTAAGGGCAGAGCGCGCGTGTGTGTGAGTGTGTGTGATGTGTGTGATGTGTGAGTGTATTGAGTGTGATGTGTGTAGAGAGATTTGAGTTTGTGTGAGAGAGTGAGATGATTGTGTGTTTTTATATATATATTTTATATATATAATATAATAAAGCAAAACCTCATGTGGGACTTTCGTATTTATAAAAAATCAAATCATAAGTAATATTTTTTAATTAGATTTTTATATTTAAATGTAGGAAAAAAATTATAGCCCAAAAATTACCAAATTTGGCCAAAATTAATAAAAAAATTCGTTTTTTATCTTTTTCAATTAGGATTCTGAAGAAAAATAAGAAAAACACATGTACTTCATAGCTCTATATTCATATTTATGGACAAAAGTGTAAATTTGGATAAAAATAAGCGCACCATCCATTCTTTGTTATTTGTAGACCATAAAGAATCGTACAAACTCGAAACTATGAAACAACAATAGATTATTTTCTCTTTTTTTAATTTTCATAACCATAATTAAATCGTTTCCAAAAACCTTAAATCAAGTAACTGAAACCATGTATAACTAATTGAGATGTTGATATAGGATGACAGATGCCATGGTGGATATAATACACCATGTTTACATTGAAAACTATCCACCCCAAACCCTAGTTATTAAAACAAAATCGGCCCCAACCGTGAAACCTTATTCATGTAAAGAAACCATCGACACCAAAAAAATCATCTACTACTTTGATTATGATCTGCTAGGTTTATTTTGCAATATTTGAGAAGCATCGGTAAGCACAAAAACCGAAAGAAACCGAAATCAAACCAAAAACCGAAAAAACCCGAACTAAATAACCGATCGAAACTAAAAATCGATGGTTCGATTTCGATTTTTCTTAAAAAACCGAACCGTGGTAACCGAACCGAACATGTTTTATTATATAATAATATATATTTAATATATGCTATAAATAAGTGAGTAAGTGAATCAAATTAACAAATTCATATTCATTTTACGAGTGGATTTGTAATATATATGTCTTAACGTTTATGTCTGTGCTCGACGTGTATGTGTGTTTACTTGTCAATATACCAATATTTATTCGACAATAATCATACTATATGTGTTTGAGTTGCGAGTATGTGTGCTTCATCCATATGCGTGTATGTGTAAAGAATTCTATTAATATTATTAGGCTTAGAATAATACAAAAGTAACGAATAATAATTAATTGTCTTTACATAAAACAAGTTTGTTGGTAAAAATTGGCCAAGCCCAAATATAAACAATTAAGAACTGAAATAACCGAAAAACCAAACAGACACTTACAGAAAAACCAAAAAACCCAACTAATAGAAACAATTGGTTTCGGTTTTAGGTTCTATAAAAACCGAATGTGTCGGCTCGATTTTGGTTTTAGCCAAAAACCGACCCAAAACGAACCGTGCACGCCTCTAAAAACATGTATGTTTCCAGACCAGGCATGTTTGGTTCGGCAAAAACGCAAAACGAACCGTGTGCCACGCCTCTAAAAGAAACAGTGTATGTTTCCAGGTAACCAGGCGTGTTCTGGTTCGCCAGAAAAGTAAACGGCGGGTTTGGTTTTTTATGTTGCAGGTGATGGGTTGATTTAGGTTTCTGCACAAGGGGTGCTAATTTGCTATGCAGAATATGAATCGTTTGATTTTATGAATGAGGCTATTTGGCACTAATTATCGGTCTTTTTTTTTGGAGAATCATACTTATCTTTATTCTCAATTTATACCATGTTGCCTTTGCCCAAACACTTATTATGCAACAAACATGTTTCAACAAACATGTTTGTTTTACAAATTCAGTTGGATTATAAACTATAATTTAAATGTTGTGTTAGCTACATATTAAGCTTTGTCAAGTTATTGTATTACATAACCATCTGGCCTAGCTCAGATGTCCACCAAGTGTAGACTTTGTGGACGGTAGTTGTGTGTTTTTATTAAGGTATTTGAAAAAATAATTTTTTTAAAACAACTATGAGTATTTTGAATACTGTTAGTCAAACGTTCATCATTTATTATTTAAAACTTATCAGATTGTGTATCAACATAATTTCAATAGTTAATTTAAATAACATAAATCTCAACCAAGTACGCCACTTTAAAACAAAAGTTATAGTCTTGTCATCAAAGAAGAAAAATCTTTTTAAGCAAAATATAAAATCGCGATAATTAATACATATAATTTTTTTATTGTATAAAACAAAATTTTAAAAACCGGTAACTAAATTTTGTATACTGTTCATATATGTAAACTTAAAAATTTTCAAATTAATGTCATTAATGGTTACGTTATAGGCTCTAGAGCAGGATCTTATATACATAACCTCCGTAACTATATCGTGTCTCTCTTCCTAATATTATACCTACTATTTCAATCCGTCAAACGTTTGGTACCACACACTTTGACGCCACATGATACCAGTCAAAACAATAGTGCTACATGTGTCCGTGAGGCTTAAAAATGTGGCCCATAAATATCCTGGCCAAGATGGTAGAGGAAAAAATTACAAAAAACGGTACCCTCAACTTTTAAAATATTTACGAAATATCATATAACAAAATACACTTACGAGCAATTTATTTTCGCGTCGCATTTGCGAACAAAAAAAGAGCTCATATTTCAATATTCTGTGCGTACGTAAATTTTTGGCCCAAAGTAAAAGAAATAAAATAAAAAAAACACCAGACCAAAAGAATTTTAAAAAAAATCTTTAAAAACGCACCGCGGAAAGATAGTGTTTTGAATTGCGAACAAAAGTCGAGCCCAGTATTTCCATTGTTTCTGACATACGGTAAGATTTGTTCTACGCTAAGTAAATCCCATCCCCCCCTCAAAACACGTCCTCAAAAAGAATTGAAAAAACCATTTACAAGATACGGACTTCAACTTTTATACTATCTTTACGACTTTTTATATAATAAAATTTATTTCAAATATTATAACACGTTATCTATCGATTCATTCATGAAGTCAAAAAGAAAATACCGCGGATAAGATATGCGACATGCGAAATGAAAAAAATAAAAAAAAAAATAACGATAGATCCTCTTAATATTAAAAATGCTTGAGAATGTTACGTGCACGATTTTTTTGTTTAAATGCCTCAGAGTTTAATATACATATTACTCTTATCTCTTTGTACTTCTTTTTCTAGCCTCTTCTGTTGCTAGTTGGTTTTATATATGCTTGCCGTTTCTTAAAATAAATCTATTTACTAAAGAGCATGTAGTGTTGCATCTGTATGTCTAAACAAAAAATGGGGAACACAAGTGTCACGACTACAGTGCTACAGTATCGGACCCAACGATTGGCCCATAATATGACAAAAAAGTTAGCCCAAAATATCTGGTTCAAATTAAAAAGTTACTCATAAAAGAAATACCATCAAGAGTTTTTATTAATTTACGATTTTTTCATATATAAAAATTTTAAAGAAAATAATATAACGACAGAAATGCCTATGATTACGAAATAAAACTGTCTGAGCACCAATATGGAATGATGTTCTAGACGTGCATACGCTTTTATAAAATACAGGTGGGAAGTATAAAATGCGTTTTTAAAAAAGATATCATTAGAGGCCCAATATCTGGCCCAAAAAGTTAAACAATTTTTTTACAAAACATATAAAAAATTTCAACACACACATTCTACAATACACTATGAGGCATAGATGTTGTTGAATTGTTTAGTCCTTTTGTGCAATCTTGACAAACGTCTATATCCGTTGCCCATATGATCATGAATATTTGTTGAGCTTTTTTTTACCATGTTTTACTTAATATATCCACATGTTACTCTCACACAAAAAATTATTTAAAGAGAAAATGATACACTGTTTTGTATCGAAAAAATTATTTTAACTTAGTCAATCATTTATTATTAAACTCACATATTGTGTATAGCATAATATCAATAGTTAAATTTAAATAACATAAATCTTAACAAGTACACCACTTAAACAAAGTTAAATCTTTCATCAAAGAAAAATCTTTTTACAAAATATAAATTGATATTAATACATAATAATTTTTTTATGTAAAAACAAAAATTTTAAATGGAACAAATTTTTATATGTTCATGTACTAAAATAAAATTTTCAAATAAATTTCATTAACACTGTACTTGTAACTAGTATACTACTCCGTAATATACGTCTCTCTCATGATATTACACACACATCTACTCTCTCGAAACACACACACGCAGATCCACTCCTCCCATCAAATCCCACCGGTGACCACCGCCATCGCAAATAACTCCGGCCACCAATTACTCTCTTCGATGCCGCCGATCTCTTTGTTGCCACCATCCATGGTGTGTGGCGTTGTGGATCAGTGTGTGACGATGGTGATTTTAGGTGTTTTATGGCGGTGGTAGTCTTGAAGCGGTGGGGATGGTGGTTGAGAAGACGAGTGCAAAAAAACTGATACAACCATCGGGTAAGCATGTTTTGGGTGACATGCAGGTATGTTGTTTAATATCGGAAGCAATTTTTGATTTTAAATATAGGTGATTTTTTTTCAGGGGTTTGTGCTTAGGGGTTTCTAATTTTGATGAATTACTCCTGTTACTATAATAACTGTAAAGTTATATAATTGGTGCGGGGTTGCAACAATTTGTTGGTTTACCTGCTGTGCTAACCATTTTGATGGTTACTTTTGTTATTGATTTACTGTGAGATTTTTTGGCGAAAAAATAAGCTTCTAAAGAATGTTTGTAGTTGATGTTTATTTGATAAACTAATGTCATATTTTTAAGTGAAATGGATTAGGGTTGTGCTTTGAAACATCGTATGGCTAACTGTCGCTTTCGTTTGTTGATGCTTGCGTGCCATTTGTTGTGGTTGCAGCCGTGGCCTGAAACATACACTAAAACAAGAGAATTTGTTATTGTTTTTGTAACGCTCTTTAGTATAGCTTGCTTTTACTTTTTCTGATCGGTTATTACTGTCAAGGGGCGATGATGAACATGAGTGATTAATCACTTGGCTTGGCTACCTATTTGGTATGCAGCCGTGATAGATTTATACGTGAAGCTCTTATCTGAGCTCCTGGCTACGCTACCTGTTTGGAACTATCCTGATGAGCGCTACGCTATCTGTTTGGAACTATACTGACGAGCGTTACAATAACAATACCAACGACTGCTCACAGCTTCTCTCTCGGAGGTTTAGGTGATTTTTTGTTATATTAGGTGCCTTCTAGAATTCTTAGTCTTTTCCGATTTAGGCGTGATCACTTGGGTCCAGTATATTTTCTTGGTTCCGTGTCTGGTCTGCGATCGTAACAAACCTTTATCCAAAAAGCGACATACCACCTTGAACGGTGGATTATTGTATTCGGCTGCTGATTGTCGGTTGACAACACAGGTGATTTACTTTTACTGTACACTTACTATAACATTTTTAGATCCGCTGTGAAAATACTGATATTGATCTCTTACCAAGAGCGATTATCTAATTTAGTTGGATGTTTTTTCATCCTTCTACATCTCCCATTCTCGAGGATATGATGAATCTGAATATGTTCGACTAAATCTATACACGTTCGAGGTTTGGCAGGGCAAATTGTTAAATTTGCAGCCATGGCCGATGTGTCTGGTTTTCTCAATTACTTATCAGTCTGATCCTCATAATACATTTACGTCAACAAGTACCTTGCTTGCTAATTTGATGAGTTTGATCCTAAACAATCACAACTGAATTTAGAAACTTCACCCAAAATAATACCCTCAAGGTAGAGGGTATGAATATAGCTGTGAATTCGGTCCATCCAGGCATTATAGCAACAAATATTGCACGAAGCTCAGCTTTGCTACGAGGTACTTTTTTAAAGACTTAGTGACATTTTCTAAAGCTATTATTTTCTATACACATGTGTTGAGACTGATGCATAACAAAAGTTTGCAGTGGCGGTTTACGAATACAAAAGTGAATGCTGCAATAAATGTTCAACGAGCAACTACTCAGGTAACATCCAATCTAAATTTCTTAAAACCTTTGATTGAAGGTAATATAAAGTACTAATAACTTTGATCATTAATGATTACAATACCCTCTTTTGGCCGTGGATAAATACTTCATACTTTATTTTGAATAAGTAGAATTGGCGCTCAAGCATAAATAAGGTATATGTTACATATATTTGTGTTGGTTGGTAGAAGCTCCAACTGTGTTCATTTTGCAAAAATAATCATCAAACACCGAAACCACCATCGTCGCAGACAGAAAGCGGGCGCAGTATTAGGTCGTCAAAGAGGGGAAAAGGAGGATGCCGACCTACATTTGGCTTGGCTTATAAACACACATATTGGCTGTGATGAATCTGCGGGGGTGGGGTTTAAAACTGAGATTCTCCGCATCTTTGGCGGGGCAAGTTACTACACTTGCAGCCATGGGGAACGTATCCTTTTTTCGGTCCCTTGCCTGTCTGAGCCTCATATGCCCGGCTGTGTGTTTGAAGCCATGGCGGGTCAGGTACATTGCTATCCCGTCCCATACTCGCAAGTATGGGCCAAATAGTTTCAATCTTGAACAAACCTGAGCTTATGAAACATAAGCCCAAAACCAAATGAGATAAGGTTTCCGACAGTTGATCAGTTTTCTTATAAACTGACACATTTTCCCATTTTTCTCTTTCGTTAAATTTTAAAGCAATTTTTCTCATAAGATGCTCAACATGTGTCTTTTGAATTCAGGTTAAAATTTTGGGTCTTTTGCATAAATCGATGTGATCCGATCGCGGTTTACGGGCTTTTGTTGGGACACTTTGATAAAGAAATAGTTCGTGATGATGAAATGTAAATCTAGGCGAAATCGATGTTTTGATAGCCGATATGTATATTGGCTGGGCAATTCAGATGGTAACCGCTACCTAAAAAGGTAACGGTTGCAACTGTTATTGCAGCCATGGCTTATTAGCCCAAAATCAACTTGCTTATAGCATATCTGAGCCTCCTTTTTTGAATCAACGTGTTTGAAGCTACAACTTTGAAACATCAGCATACTGATCACATTAACGTGTACCAGAAATTTATCGTCATGACAGAACAATGTCATTGATTGGTATGAGATATAATGAGCATATGGCATGTTGCGAGGTAAATGTGTATCTGCCACGGATAGCAACCCGGTATGACCCAATCCGACCCATTCATCTCACATGTCAACCCGGTCATAACCTGTATCCAACCTGACCCGCCCCGACCCACTATCCCGATCCAATAACCAAAAAAAGCTTATATACTCGGTTTGTTTGGGGTAGGTGTCTATTCTGATACGTGTGAGTGACGATGATTATAGGCTGAAAAGCTTCCAAGTAAGCCGATACATCATTTTTTTGCATCATATTCTAGCGACATTGATGCCACCGATCCTTTCGTTGCCGTTACTAATAGTGTGTGACGACAGTGATGGGTGTGTGACGATGTTGATACCCAAAGGGTGAAATATGTGGAACGTGGAGACACTTTAATAATGAAATAGGACGTGATGATGAAATGTAAATGTAGGCGAGATTGATGTTTGGATAGCTGATATGTATCTTGGCTGGGCAATTCTGATTGCAGCCATGACTTATTTGCCCAAAATCAACTTGCTTACACCATATCTGAGCCTCCTTTTTGAAACAACACCATTATCATTTTGGAAGAACAATGTCATTGATCGGTATGAGATAATATTGCTAGCGTTATCGAAGGGTGCCATTCTTTAGGAGTTATGCATCGTGATCTTAAGCCTGAGAATTTTCTCTTTGTCGACAAAGATGAAGATTTGTCTCCTAAGGCAATAGATTTTGGATTATCAGCTTTCTTTAAACCAGGTACCATTTTGATATATCATTTTATCCCTAATATTATAATTTTGTTATGCATGTTTTAGCTGACATGAAATGGTCTAAACTCTAGGGGATATATTTACGGATATAGTTGGAAGCCCTTATTATGCTGCACCAGAAGTTTTGTTAAGACATTACGGTTCTGAAATATACAAATGGATTGCTGGCGTGATCCTTTATATTCTCCTTTCTGGGGTGCCACCATTTTGGTGAGGTGTGACATAGCTTAATGTAGTTTTTATCTATTTTTTATACTGCGTCGTGAATCCTTTGATTTCTTTTGGTTGTAGGGACTGAAAAGGATGTGTTTAGGGAGATCTTACAGGCCCTCTGAAAGTGCTAAAGATTTGATCAAGAAAATTCTTCTTTAGAGACGGAAGTAGACGGATAACTGCTTATGAAGTTCTTCGTATGTTTAATTACTTTTTTCTTGATTTAATTTCATTTTTTTAACTTGATTGCTTTCTTTATTTCTGATTTGCTACTTTTATTCAAAATTGTTGCAGGGCACCCGTGGATCAGTGGAGATGGGGCGTTGCACCAGATAAGCCTATCGATTCTGCAGTCTTGACTCGGTTAACTCAGTTTTCTGCCGTGAACAAGCTCAAGAAAATGCCTTTGAAGGTCTGCACTTCAGATGTTTTATTTATTAATTTAAGTAGGTCTTTTGAAGCTGTTATTCCTTCTAGGTTATTGCATCAAATCTTTCAGAAGAAATTGTTGGACTAACAAAAATGTTTAAGATGGTAGATACCAACAACAGTGGCTGTATTGCTTTTAAAGAATTGAAGGATGGATTGAAGAATTTTGGTGCTGACCTTGATGGATCCGGCATTCGTTATCTAATGCTTTCTGCAAGTATACATTATGCCAAAATTTATATGTTACCATTGACTTTATCACATATGGATTTAATACTAGCTATAATGCTCGACGCAATATTGAAAGCTGCAGTAACCATGGTTAAGGCATTAGAGATATCTTATACATGCATGATACATCTGACATGTTATGGTGATGAAAGTGAACACCTGTATTGATTGCTTTTGGATGTGTGTACCCATGCTTAAAGACAACATGTGTGTTTGTTTCTGTTTTGGCTCCTTTAACTTGGAGCCTTACATGGGGTTAGATGGGTTGAATATATTGTTTTTCATTATATGGGATGGCATCTGCTTTTGTTATGTGATTCATGAAGTCACAATATCACCCACTAACAAACGCCCCGCAGCGAAGCGCGGGTTTACCAACTTGTTATAGTGAATAAGTGAAGAAAAATAATTAATTAAATTTAAGATATGTATTAAGATAATTTATATAATGGTTTATTATTGTGTCAAATTATGATAAAAATATTTTGTTTCATGTTTATATAAGCTACTTATTTATCGTATTATTATGGTTTAATACTTTAAAAAAACAATTAAAATTATTCAGACAATTATAAAAAACAAACAATGTTATTTCAGTAAGAAGCGGTAATCAGATTTAGACCAAAAACATCTTAATGAAACAAATACGCCCTTATATTTTTTCAGATGAACAAAACAAGTCAATTTTGACATACTACCACTATTTGAGTTTAGATACTGCGAGTATGGAGATAAACAATAGAATTACTTATATGTATTACTTTGCTTTAATATGTTTGAATTTGTTATATATTTTGTTCTTATTAAGTCCTCACCGTCCAACACATTATATAAGTGGATGTAATTTTTTTTTTATCATATATAGCAAGAGCTGTTGGCATGTATTAAGCTTTACCGTTCTCGTTTTGCAAGGGTGAGTTTCTTGCATTTTGCATAGGATTGCTTATTGAAACTCTATATATGGCATGTTTGGAATTGCTCATTTAAACTGCTTATTACTCGTATTATATATCTTGTTTTTATCATAGTGATGAAGAATAGGGGCAGCAATTGGTTTTATATTTGAAGGATAGATGTTAAATTTGTGTTCTTGCATAGTAATCTTTAAAGCAAGTTCAAATAATATTTTGTTCGGTAAGAAATTAGTTGTATCGTCATTTATCTTAAGTTTTTGGTTTGCTTTAAACGAACGATCGAAAACTTTCTTTGATGCATGAGCTACTTTGATTGTTGAATTGCATAAGAACTATTAATGAGTCTGATATTATGCGGATTTTAACGCAAAAGGGTGATATCCGGAGTGATAAACATCCATAGACTAGGAGGTATGCTATGACAACTTGTCACATAGGGGTTATAATACAAGTTAATATGGATACTAGCTATAACACTTTCAGTCTCAAAGTCATCACAATGATGGTAAGAAATCAACGTAATTATATGTTCAACTGATCTTTTCATGTGTTTATTTACTTGTGTTATCTTTTTACTATATAAATCTCTACATGCTCTTTCAAATTAAACATTGTTTGTCTGCGTTATTATCATTGGTGCAATGGTTTTCAGTGGTTTTTTTAATTCTTAGGAGCTCATGACTGGTCAATTTGTTGTTCCCTCAGAGGGTTTTAGGTAATAAGAGTTATAATTTTGGTTTCTTACAACCTTATTAATCCGCCATGGATATACTTTGATGTTTTTAGTTAACAGTAGAAAAACGTAGGCAGAAGCGGTATATTTAAAGTTTAGTTATTTGACAGCCAATTTCTCATACGCACCTCGCTTCATATATTTATCAGGTTGTTTTTTCATTCCTTCGAGATTCCAAATTTGCAGAATCACTTAGAGCATTAAGCAATATACAGTTGAGGTTTCTCTTGATGACTCATTGTGTGAAAGAACTTTTTTTGTTGCTGATCGAGTTGGGTAGTTGATGAATGATGATGAACTAGATAAAAACGAACAAACTTTTATTTTTGTTAAATATAAGTAGTTAAGGGATGCTTGGGATTGCTTATTAATCTGAATGTGTTTACTATGCTTATTGTTTCTTGATGAATTAGATACGACAATATGTTTGTATTGAGGATGTTTGGCATTGGTAATTAAAAGTGCTTATCTGCTTATTGTGTTTAGAAAAGCAATCTCCAAAAGGTTCAAATATTGATTAATTGATAGTACTTTAACGAATTCAGTTTCCTTACCATTGTTGTGAAAGCATTGTATGCAGCACACAAGCCCGTACTTTCTGTCCAGCCCATGCAAGTTACCAAACACATGACGATGCAAGATCCGTATGCTTGAGTGACCTGTTTTTCCTTCAAGGGTTTGCATCGTTTTGCAATCCTTATGCCATTTTGTCAATTCATTATGATCTATATCGTATATGCACTTCTGTAATGTTCTTTGTTAGTATTGTTATAAAACAAAACCTACTACTCCTATACCATATTAAAAAGAATAATCTATAGATAAGTTCTAAATTGATATCTTTTGGCAATCCCATTGTTACCATCAATAAGATATTAGTAACCTTAATTGTGAATCATTATTTTTTATACTCTTTCTTTTATACTAAGTATTTCATCCATTTAATCACTAAATAGTATGAGTAATTATGATTATAAAAAAAATTCTATTTCC
>BQNB010027445.1:0-37015 GCA_026074375.1 Tanacetum coccineum | reverse complement strand
TTGCACTCGTCTTCTCAACCACCATCCCCACCGCTTCAAGACTACCACCGCCATAAAACACCTAAAATCACCATCGTCACACACTGATCCACAACGCCACACACCATGGATGGTGGCAACAAAGAGATCGGCGGCATCGAAGAGAGTAATTGGTGGCCGGAGTTATTTGCGATGGCGGTGGTCACCGGTGGGATTTGATGGGAGGAGTGGATCTGCGTGTGTGTGTTTCGAGAGAGTAGATGTGTGTGTAATATCATGAGAGAGACGTATATTACGGAGTAGTATACTAGTTACAAGTACAGTGTTAATGAAATTTATTTGAAAATTTTATTTTAGTACATGAACATATAAAAATTTGTTCCATTTAAAATTTTTGTTTTTACATAAAAAAATTATTATGTATTAATATCAATTTATATTTTGTAAAAAGATTTTTCTTTGATGAAAGATTTAACTTTGTTTAAGTGGTGTACTTGTTAAGATTTATGTTATTTAAATTTAACTATTGATATTATGCTATACACAATATGTGAGTTTAATAATAAATGATTGACTAAGTTAAAATATAAAGTTTTTTTTTTAAAATATTTTTTTCAAATATCCTTATATAAACACAACCTCCTCAAAGTTACACTTGGTGTCAGATGGTTATGTAATACAATAATAACTTGACAAAGCTTAATATGTAGCTAACACAACATTTAAATTATAGTTTATAATCCAACCGAATTTGTAAAACAAACATGTTTGTTGCATAATAAGTGTTTGGGCAAAGGCAACATAGTATAAATTGAGAATAAAGATAAGTATGATTCTCTAAAAAAAAGACCGATAATTAGTGTCAAATAGCCCCATTCATAAAATCAAACGATTCATATTCTGCATAGCAAATTAGCACCCCTTGTGCATAACCAAACAACCCCTCTGCAGAATGAAAAACAACCCCGTTTTTGCCGAACCAAACATGCCTGGTCTGGAAACATACATGTTTTTAGAGGCGTGCACGGTTCGTTTTGGGTCGGTTTTTGGCTAAAACCAAAATCGAGCCGACACATTCGGTTTTTATAGAACCTAAAACCGAAACCAATTGTTTCTATTAGTTGGGTTTTTTGGTTTTTCTGTAAGTGTCTGTTTGGTTTTTCGGTTATTTCAGTTCTTAATTGTTTATATTTGGGCTTGGCCAATTTTTACCAACAAACTTGTTTTATGTAAAGACAATTAATTATTATTCGTTACTTTTGTATTATTCTAAGCCTAATAATATTAATAGAATTCTTTACACATACACGCATATGGATGAAGCACACATACTCGCAACTCAAACACATATAGTATGATTATTGTCGAATAAATATTGGTATATTGACAAGTAAACACACATACACGTCGAGCACAGACATAAACGTTAAGACATATATATTACAAATCCACTCGTAAAATGAATATGAATTTGTTAATTTGATTCACTTACTCACTTATTTATAGCATATATTAAATATATATTATTATATAATAAAACATGTTCGGTTCGGTTACCACGGTTCGGTTTTTTAAGAAAAATCGAAATCGAACCATCGATTTTTAGTTTCGATCGGTTATTTAGTTCGGGTTTTTTCGGTTTTTGGTTTGATTTCGGTTTCTTTCGGTTTTTGTGCTTACCGATGCTTCTCAAATATTGCAAAATAAACCTAGCAGATCATAATCAAAGTAGTAGATGATTTTTTTGGTGTCGATGGTTTCTTTACATGAATAAGGTTTCACGGTTGGGGCCGATTTTGTTTTAATAACTAGGGTTTGGGGTGGATAGTTTTCAATGTAAACATGGTGTATTATATCCACCATGGCATCTGTCATCCTATATCAACATCTCAATTAGTTATACATGGTTTCAGTTACTTGATTTAAGGTTTTTGGAAACGATTTAATTATGGTTATGAAAATTAAAAAAAGAGAAAATAATCTATTGTTGTTTCATAGTTTCGAGTTTGTACGATTCTTTATGGTCTACAAATAACAAAGAATGGATGGTGCGCTTATTTTTATCCAAATTTACACTTTTGTCCATAAATATGAATATAGAGCTATGAAGTACATGTGTTTTTCTTATTTTTCTTCAGAATCCTAATTGAAAAAGATAAAAAACGAATTTTTTTATTAATTTTGGCCAAATTTGGTAATTTTTGGGCTATAATTTTTTTCCTACATTTAAATATAAAAATCTAATTAAAAAATATTACTTATGATTTGATTTTTTATAAATACGAAAGTCCCACATGAGGTTTGCTTTATTATATTATATATATAAAATATATATATATATATTATATACTGTATATACCGCTCGTCTCTCGCTCTTATATATATTTATATATATTTATATATATATATATATAGAGGAAGGTTAAAATAAGAAGACAAATTTGTTGGAGAAGGATAAAACGAAAAAACTTTTTTAAATAAAAGTTGTCTCAAAAAATTCCAAAAAATTCCATTAAATTTTATTTAAAGCAGGTATGTTGGTTGCATAAAACTTTTGTAAAAGAAGTTTTTCTAATTTTGAGTTTTTATACGTTTTTTTAATGCGCAAAAAAAGAAATTTTGATGCACAAAAAAGATAATTTTGAACGGTACAAAAAAATTTTGATGCACAAATTTTTCGACTTGTTATAGTTTGATGCGCAATAAAATTTGATGCATAAAAGTCAAAAAGAAGGTTGGGTACAAAACGAAAATTTTTGATGCACAAAATACGAATTAATGCTACAAACGTTTTTTTTATAAATTTTTTTTTGCAAAACTATTACTTTTAGAAAAATCTTTCTTTACAACTTTTTCAGTGCACCAACATACTCGGATCGTGGAATTTTTTTCAGAATTTTTTGAGAACTTTTTAAATAAATACAATCTTTTTATCCTTCTCACGGAATGATTTGTCTTTTTATTTGATCTTTTTCCTTATAATATATATATATATTTATATATATATTAGATATACTTATATATATATATATATATATATATTTTATATATATATAATATTTAATATAAAAATAATAATAATTTAAAGATGTTTATTAAAAAAAAGAAATGGGTCGACCCGGGTCGGGCGGGTATTGCATTTAGCGCATTAATATCACCTCAGGGAAACAATCTTACCTATTAATATATAAGGTATAATTATAAAAAATACGGTTAATAAGAGTGATTTGCACATGTATTTTTTGATAAGTTAAATAATCTAAAAACCACGTTTTGTAACACTAGAAATATGTATTCAACTTCAAATAAAGCAAAGGTGACACAAAATGATATAAAGTTATAAGTGAAAGTCCTTAAAAATCAAAACGTAAATGTAAACAGTCAACTATGCTATAATATAAAATCAAAATAAACAAGTTATTCATGACAAGATTACACGTGAGTTCTTTCCTACTTTATCTCACTTTACCTTCGTCTTCTTCTTCAAAACCTACAACCTTTTTCTTGACACAACTACACCCACAAAAAATATAAAAAAAAAACTCCGAACAATAGCTGAGAAGGTAGTACATCAACGCTTTTTAAATATATGAATGTGTTAAGAGGATTAAGATGGTCAGAGCTGCTCAGGGCTGCTCACCAGGTCTTACCGGGTCAGACAATTTTCATTTTACCGCGTCTGAATATAGATGAGAAAACAAACAGACAAAATGTCTGACCGCGTCTGACCGGTTAGATTCAGACGCTAGTAAGACCTTTTTTGCAAAAACAAACAAAACCTAAGATTTTTTATATTATTTGTTTTAAACAGTTATATCACAATGCACTTCACATCTCGCTGTTACGTTTAACTGCACCTAGAACTGATCATTTGAATATTGGTTTATCGTTGAAATTATATGTAACGGAAACAACTTTTAACCACTTTATTATGAGTGGGCCAATTCGCCTACGTTGGATTACATCCATAGGTAAAACAAAATAGAATGATCGAACTTGAAAACTGGGTTACTTGTATTACTGAATCGCCACTGAAACCTGAAAAATAGAATCATTAAGCTGAATCCATAAGTAAAAAAAGTGAGCGAAAATCCAAACAACCCCTGAATATGAACAAATAAGTTTCTAATCCATTCCTTTGAACCGTTAAACTACCCGCACAACCCATTCATTTTTCTGCTTCGACATAATATAAAACAACACACCTTTAGTTAACGGAAGGGTATACAGAGCAAATCTTTCGGATTCAAGTCTCACATGAATGCTCCCATCTTTTGCACATTTGGCTCGCGCATGAATATATATTACATGTTGTAATATGGATCATAAGAAAGTTAGGACTTGCCTGCCATTAGACTTAAAACATATTATAGCAGTTTATTGATTACATGAGCATAGTTAGACATTGTTACTTTCTTAGCACCAAAGGTTAGACGGATAAGTTAACATTAGAACCTTGAATTCTTTCATTTGCGCAAAGTTCAACCAAGACTTCA
Source organism: Tanacetum coccineum (assembly GCA_026074375.1). NCBI lineage: Eukaryota > Viridiplantae > Streptophyta > Magnoliopsida > Asterales > Asteraceae > Tanacetum > Tanacetum coccineum. Next base: position 32,540 of record BQNB010027445.1, on the reverse strand, counting down.
CCCATTAAATAAGCAGAAAGACAATGTTTTGTATTAGAATAAATAGTTAATGAAATAGACCATATATAAGCATACGAAGGGCACTATTACTTACGATCAATTAACGTTTAACGCCAAATCAATGTAAAAAGAGGACATAAAATATACAGACTCGTCATATGTATCATCGCTAATGTAGACAACAACTGGAAACATTTCTTGCCAGAATTAGTTATATATTTCCGACCACTATTGACACAAAGACAATAAAACACATAAATGAAAGCACGTGGAACACAAACGTAACAAAACACTATGTGTGCCTTTAAACATTAAAATTAAGGGCAAATAATGACTTTAACTTTAATTTGGCACATGATCCTCCTCACCACACTTTAGCAGGTCTAGATTGAATTACAAAATTTTTAAAAGAGAATATCACTAATTACAGTAAGTGACCCAAAAATCTTTTAACATTCTTTGTTTTGTCAACTAATTTTTTGTCCACAGGTTGCATTTCTCAATTCTACATAGGAGGTTCCATCTAGTAACAGGAGGACTGACCATCATTTACTATATAAACACAAACATATTTCATAATTGGTCGTGTTGTCAATTTTATTTTAAAATTTGTGCATACACGGTTTCGGCATTATACATAAAATGCAAGCTTCTCAATATTTCTGAATTAAATGGAAACTATATACATCCCACTCATCTAATAGAGCGTGTTTGGGGTTTGTCATTAAAACTACGTAGGAAACGCTTGGCTCACTCGCTCGCAAGTGAGCAAATTTACGTTGCTAATTTGTTGCTAACTGTTGATTATTTGTATAAGTAGGCAAGTAATATGCCCATTAGCATCTTTTTTGCTGCAACATATTATCTTAATTTGATTACTCAAGATCAACTTTAAACAAACAAATCCAACAAAATCACAACAACAAAAGCGGACAACAAATCAACCATACTTTTGAAATCAAGCAGAGCCTAAAACAATAACCCTAAAACCAAGTTCAAAATTTGATAAATAAAAATTAACTTTTATAATTTTAGTGCTAGTGAAACTAAACAGAGATCAATACAAAAAATTGAACTAACCCTGATATTAAAAAAACATGTGTGGTTGATGAATTATATGTTGAAAAAAATTGGCCATTAAATTGAGTTTATATAAGTTTTAAGTTTTGTGCGGGCTTTTGAGAATTGTAATACAATACAAATTCGATTTGTATAATGATTTTTGTAGTTTTATCTAAAAATTACATTATAGTCTAAAAGTATGAAAAAAACAAAAAAAAATATAGGAAATTGTTGGACTTTCACCTATACGGCTCCAATTATATTCATGGTTGTAACCTAATGTGATCATCATTTGACATTGGTGCGGAAGATATCAACAATTCATGTATCTCGGCTGAGGCCACTGGAAGCTCAAAATAAGAATAAGCCATATGAGAAAGAGGAGTAAATTTCACAATTTCAAAACTTTATTAAACAGGTGAAATGAAAGGAAAAATACATTTGTAGCATCCCCTCTAATGTTGATTATTAGAGGGGAGTAATGTGTATAGGTAAATAACACACAAAAGGAACTTTGCGCGCGCACGTAATTACATTTTCTGGCCCTTGTGTTTTAAACTTAATCACAATACTAGTATGATTTTCATATCGACACCACATTTTTAATCTAACAATTTCCTCAATGTGTGGGCGTATGGAATTATTACTGTATAATGTATTCTACAAGTAACAATAAGCTCTATTCTCCGCTCGCGCGCGCGCGCACTGCCGCCGGGCTTTGTCTTTCTTTAACATGTACTTCAACTTGATCATTCCATCACTTGTAGAGAGACAATTGTAATTATATTTAAATGAGTTAACTTCCCCCCAGTTCATACCGCATGTCTTTAAGCAGTTTAACTGCTTCCCCCCAAATAGACAGTCATTCGAAGCAAATATGAAACTTTGATGTAGTTGACAAATCTTCTAATTATAGCAGTTTAAGCTTGCAGCGAAATTTATAGAAGAAGAAAGGAGTAAACCACACTTAGCCAACAAATCTATGACTTCTTCATTGCGGATTAATTAGTAGCCAATACCATTTAGGAGAGGCAACATGCTCTACTTCAACACAAAACAACTCATAGAAGTTAGAAATTATGACCGTCCAAGTCAATTAAGTCCTAGATTTTGGTATACCCACTACTCTGTTCATTAAGGTCCCGGAGTACACATTTCTTCCCCTGATTGTTGCATTATCGATCACTCTTCCCCTAATTATATTCGAATGTCCGTCGAAATAATCATAATTCGATTACGTCCGAATGTTCGATAGAGAAGTCATGTGTGAAGTCGCTTCTCCTCAGACTTATTTAATTTCAATCTTGTATTCTATCGGCTCTTTGTAATGATTACTGATGGAGAAAATGCATTATCACAAACTTGATGTTGAAGTAGAATACCCTAAACTTGTGTCTTATGTCTTGTACTATCCACGACTCCAAACTTATACTGAATACTACAACGTAATTCCTTGAAGTATAAGTAAACCAAAGTCTCTTGACAAATCCTCAACTATGTGAGACATTGAGCACTACAATGTAACTCCTTCAAGTGATAGCAAATGTGCGCATTGAGCACCAACTTCTGCGTTTGTAGATCACACATTGCTAGATTTGACAAGTCTTCATCAACTCTGGTTATAAGCTCGAACAAGTTATCTTTAAAAGTCATCATCCAACCAACCCTGACTTTTAAGATATGATAAGTACATGCACCCTTGAAACTCCACTTCAACTTTAAATAAATGATAACGAATCATCCCGTAATCAATTTTTGTGGTTAAATCCTGAAAATAGCCTTTTGAACGGTTTTTGCGAATCTTTGATACGGATCATTTTAAGCAATAAGTGATGTTTTTGTGTTCGAAAAATTAACAAAAATTCGGCCCTTTAGTATTTTAAGCCCACAATTTCGGTATCCTTATTTCAGCCCAATTTAATTTTTGTTTATGGTTCAAAACAAAATTGATTCAGTCCATTTTCGTATGCACAACTCATTTTCAATAATCAACATTTACATTTGTTATTGACCCAGTCCATACCCGGTATGTCCACAAACACCTTTATTTGTGCATTTTTGATGTCAGGCCCATGACACAATTTATAGTTTATAGATACCACATATAGAGCAGTTAGGTCACACTCTATTGGACAAACCCTAATCACATTCATATGTAGCCACCACCAACTTCTTATCTCTCAAAAACAAAAAACACGCCTCATCTCTTTCTTTAGTTATCATCAAAAATCAAACCCAGTAGATACCATCCAAACATTTCTCAAACAATCAATACTAAAGCCCAACTATAATGTCACTTCAAGAACGGCTTCAAGGTCTTTGCTAAGATCGCAGGTAGGTCTAATCTTTGCATTTTCTATTTTGATCAACGAAACAAAGAAAAGAAAATAACAAATTTATTATAATCTTTTCTTTAATTTCGGACAGTAAAAGACAAACTCCACTTTGTCACATATTTATAATGAATATACTTCCGTGTTCTTGATCTTTTAAAGGTCAAAACTTTAATGTAAACACGAAAAGGAGTAATCTGGGATCTTTTGTTCTTTTTGTGTTTCGATTCTAGTTGAGATAGAAAAGAGGATGTTTAGAGCATGTACTTGTGACGATGGATAGGTAGAAACTGGATTTGGTTTTTGGTTGTGGATTGTAATGGTTGTAGTTTAAGTGTAAGGAGACTGAGATAGGAGAGTTTGGATTTGTTGTTGTGGGGTTGTCAATGATTCCGTTCAAACTCAATATTAACCAAGTTTAGAAACTCAGTAGATTGTTTGTGTTTGTTGGATTTGTTGTTTTGATTTTGTTGAGTTTTGGTACAAATTCGGTACAGAGTTGATTTTCGGAACCATTTTCGAAAGCTAAGTCTGAAACTCAAAATAAGCAGTTAGAATACCGAGTTTGACTTCCGAATTTGCAGTTTGACCAGATCTAACAAACTTTGACTAGATCTAACAAACTTTGACCAGTCAACTGTTGAGTTTGATCAGTTCTGAATTTAATCAAATCAGCAATTAAACCTCATCTTATGATCAAATCTGGCCGAGTTTGTTCTTACGATAAAACCGTAAGCAGCCAAACTCGATCATATCAAACATAATGAAAATAAGCTGAAACAACAACTGATGTAATAAGTTAATTAATAAGCTGTAAAACTGCTAAACACCAAAATAAGCTCGAATAATCTGTTGGACTGAATGTGGACTGAATAAGCTCAAATAAGCTGCTAGACCGAATCAGAACTCAAAATAAGCAGAAATAAGCTGGAATAAGTTGAATCGAATAAGAAGAAAACATCACGAATCACTCCTGCAGCTCAGATACCACTTGTGAGATATCAAAATTCACGATCTCGGGAGGTCGGGGAAGCTCAAAATAAGAATAAGTCATAATGAAGAGAGATATTATTTTCACAATTTTCAAAACTTAATTAAAAGGTAAAATGAAAGGAAAATACAATTTGGAGCTTCACCCTCTAATGTTGATTAGAAGAGAGTATTTATAGATTAAACACAAGGGAGCTTTGGCCTAATTACATTTTTGGCCCTTGTGTTTTAACTTAATCATAAACTAGTGTAATTTCCATATCGACACCACATTTTTAATCCTAACAATTGTATTTGTGATTTGTTTCATCTTTGTCTTTCTCTTCCTCTTATGCAACTGCATACCATATCTATAATTAATGTTAGCTGTTAATCGATTAAGGTTCTTCATAAAAAAATAAAGCAAAAGTATTTTTGCAAGAGAAAATCAAGTGTTGCCTAAGATAGAAATTGTAACACCTATGTAAATAATAAAACATCACATCACTAACCCAAACACCCTTAAAACCACATGAATATAAAAAACTTGGATAAAAAAAACCTTTATTGATCTTTTCCATTTGATCAACATCTAGCCAGATTTTTGCAACTGTTTCATCAAGATTTAGCTTTCTACAATAAAAATAGCATAATCTGATTAATGTACGAATCAATTATTGAAATCCACTATAGAAAGATCTAAAATCAACATATAACTAACCTTATTAAATTCTAGCTCTTTCAACGAAGATCCCCAATGTTAGGATTGTAAAAGTGTCAACTCTGATGCTTTAGTGGTTTATTTATTTTATTAATGCTTTGACTTTATTTTATAAGTAATATATAGTATTGTAATAAGGTTATGGAAGCTTTAAGTAAAAATTAGCTTCCATTTCCATACCAAAGTATAAGGACTAATTAGCAATTAGTTATTAATAAAGGAAGGATGTTAATCCTCCTATAAATACCCCTTCTCATATTATGAGAAGGTTAAGGCTTGTAACTTCACTTTCCCTCCCATTTCTCTTTTCTTTATAAAATTTAAAAAATTGTGAAAACTTGTCTTCCTCTCTTAATCTCTCAAGCTTAACCGAGTTTACAACGTGTGATTCAATATTCATTTGACCTAACAAGTGATATCATACGCCATTAGAGTTTAAGAGTGATCTACTTTGTGTGCATTTTTGATATCATTTCTCGCCTTCTATTCATTCTCGATAAGCTACATAATGAAGACGTGGGATGATTTTGGTATTTGATAGAGTTCCATAGTCATATTGAGTATATTGTCTTGTTTTTCGATTGAGTTGTAATAGTTAACACACTTTTTGGTTCTATCAGAATTTGTGTGATAGGTTGTTTATCATTTTCAATAAGTGGCTTCGTGTATTAGTGTGTCTATCGAGTTGTAATAGTTACATTCTCCATATTCGGTTATATCAAATTTGGTAGAAACTATAGGATTATCATTTTCGACACATTAGTTCTACAGTTTTTCGGTTCTATCAAAATTTGGTAGTAGGAAGCTATCAAATTTCGATAAGATTCTACATTTGTTTTAGAGTTGAAAATGAACACATTATCGGTTTTATCGATCTTGTAATTATTTTTCGATTCAAAAGTCACAAAATTCACCTTTTTGGGTCTATCAAAATTGTGAAAATCTTTTTTGACAAGTACATTAACTCGAACCAAATCCAATCGAATTTCATATCTTTACAATTTTATCGTACTGATCATCGAAATTTCATTGGAAATTTTCTAAGAAAAAGAGGTTATCGAAATCTGATAGAAGTAAACTTATCGAAATTGAGAGATTATCCTGTATGAGATCCATTCTGTCCGAGTATAGAGTTATCCGAGAACTCCTAATATGTATTGTCCGATATCGGGTATCTTTGGTTCTTGTCGACATTGCTCATTATTGACATAATATCATTCTTCTTATCGAAATCTGGTTATTTTCATATCTTCACACCAAAATTGGATTTTTCGATAGTCTAACTGACTTTGTTGAAATTATACAAATTTCAATACGAAGAAGCCGAATTTCGTCACAGTTGGAATTTTGATACGAGACACTGAATTTCGATTAGAGTGTGGAATTTCGACCTTTGGAGGAGTGGTAATTTTACTTGTGGACAACGTGTGACCATTTTTCGACAAAGTCTACTCATTTTCGACACAGTTTGAATTTTGATACTTCGACAGTAATTTAGATTGGACAAAAACAAGACATAATCACAACACACCATTGTTATTAACCGTAGTTGATTCATTTCAAGTCACAAGTAGAACTCTTTTTCGTCTACAAAGATCCGTTTATTGAGTCACAAAAACATGTTGACTTCAAATACACATCAACAATCACTTGCCGATGTTGGATCTGAGACTCGTCCTCCAATGCTTGAAAGGGGAAGTTACTTACTATGAGTAAGTCGATTCAGACGTTATCTTAACCAAAAGAGGGAGACACAAAAGTTCCTTAATAATTCGATTGATAATGGTCCATATGTGTTTAAGACAATTCAACCAAATGAAAATGAAGACCCAAGACCTGAAACTAAAGACGATCTTACAGGTGATGCTTTGAAACAATATGAGGGTGATATCGAAGTGATGGACTTAATTATTATCTCCATACCAAATGATATCTATAATTCTGTTGATGCATGTCAAACAACACAAGAAATGTGGCTTAGGGTTGAACGCCTAATGCAAGGAACTGCATTAACTGTGGTTGAAAGGGAAACACGGTTTAATAACGAGTTTGATCAATTCACTGCTGAACTTGAAGACTCACTTGTGTCAGTCTATAATCATTTTACTCAGCTGATGAATGATTTGAAAAGAAACAAAATTGATCTTCCCACTGTCACCATCAATACTAAATTCTTAAATTGCCTTCAACCTGAATGGCTCAAATATGTCACAAGTGTTCGTTTGACAAGAGATTTAACAAACGCTCCATATGATGATTTGTTTGATTACCTTCAGCAATATGAGAAGATTGTCATTGCTTCTAGAGAGAAAAAGTTAGAAAAGACTCATGATACTCTTGCATTAGTCGCACACACAAGTTCTTCTCGATTTTCACCTGCTTACTATGTAACACACCCTCCATCTGTGATTGATTATGATAATGAGTATCAAGGGGAAACATTTCAGAATGATCTAGAAGATTCTCACTTCTGCAATGATGCTACTTGCTTGTGTAATCACTCAGCGTTATTCTACTCCAACAAACAACCGAGTTTGTTCATCTTCAAACACAAGAAATCAAGCAGTTATACAAGCTGACAGAGTCAATATTCAAAGCAGAAATGTCAAAAATGATGGTAGAATTGCAAGACACTCGTACAATGTTCAAGAAGAAACTGCTGAGGGTAGCAATATTCAGAAAGAGGCTGAGAATGTACAAAGAAATCTTTGAACTTCTTATTCTGGAAGTGTCACAAATGTTCAGTGTTACAACTGCAATGAGAAAGGTCACTATGCTCGTAACTGTCCAAAGCCAAAAGTTCAGGATTCTAAGTACTTCATGGAACAAATGTTGTTGGCGAAGAAGGATAAAGCACGGGTCATTCTCTCCAACGAACAAAATGATTTTCTTCTCACTGATGTTGTTCAAATGTAAGAGCTTGAAGAATTGAGTGCGAACATATGCATGATGGTCAGAATTCAACCAGCAATTATTGATTCTAATAAAGGCCCAAGCTATGATTCTGCATTCATAAGTGAGGTACAAACACTATCAACAAGTTACATAAATCCATTATTCACAGACAATGATCATGAATAAACGTATCCTGAACAACCTAAAATCATTAACTCAACAATTGGTGATGATCAAATTAATAGCAATATTATATTTGATGATCCAAATGTAGAAGTTAATAATGGCAATTCTGATCACGATAACCATGTTCATGATTCATATGAACTAGAACAATTAGCAAGAAATGCTTCTAAAGAAGTTAAAAAGCAACAAATGCTGGCTAACAAAGTTAAACAACAAAATGTTGTGTTAATTAAACAACTTGAGTAATATAAGGAAAGGGTTTGGGTGTTTGAAACTAACATAACAAACAAAACAAATGTTCAGACAAAATTCATCGAGGCTGATCTCAAAACAAAACGTCTTGAAACTGAACTTCAAAATCAATTCATTTGAGACACGGATAAAATTAGAGCGTCAGAGCAAGAAAGAGATGAGCTGCAATTAAAAGTTTCATAACAAAGAAAACATGTTTTAGAATTACAAAATGCACAAAATGTTTTGAAACGCGAGATGAATGCTGATGAAGATAAGTATCTCGATGATATTTTGAATTTGGAAGCTAAGGTAAAAACGAATGAAAATGTTGTAATCAAAATGAGCCAGTCAGTACAAGCTTTGTTTATGCTTGGACCAAAACCTTTGTCGTTTTATGATCTAAAATTAAAACATGGTTTGGGATATGAAAATCCTTATACGCTCAAGAAAGCAATTGCTTATAATCCAAAGTTATATTATGCTTCATGTCTTAATAGTTCTAAAGTGCATGTGAATGTTTGTGATACTGAGGAAATACTTAAGGATGCAACCAATAGTCAAATCAAAATGGAAAATATATTGAAAGATCTAATTGCTATTGAGAAAAAGCAAAACTTTCATCCAATTGATTAAAAGAAATTAAATGCTCTTTACGAAACGTTTGTTCCACAAGAAGAACTCTCTACTGAACAAAAATATTTTCCATCTATTTCTATGACTTCTGGAACTTCTTCAAATGCAAGTACATGGAGTTCTCCTCCTGCAACAATGCCAAAATCAAGTAATTTAATGAATCATTTTCATAGAATGGAACATGATTTTGAAAAGTTGTTTACTTTGTTGAAAAATACATCTACTCCAAAGAGTATTTTCTTTACAAATAAAGAGGACACACTTTTAAATGATTTTTGTTGCAAAGAGGTGAAACTGATTCTTAATGACCTGCATTGATTCTTTAAAATTATTTAGTTCCCAGAAGAAGTAAAAACAATGATGAATGTTTCCGAGTCAATGTAAAGTGATCTTGATGCAACTTGGAAACAAAATGAGATTCTAAACAATCAACTCTTAGAAGCAACACTCAAGTATGATGTTGAAAAATGTGTGTTGATGTGTAGTGATTTTGTGAATGATAATTTGCTTGATGAAATTGAGAAAGTCAAGAGGGAATTTCTTAAGGTCTAAGAAGGTTTACACAAACGAAACTGTGGAAAACTAGAAGGGGGTTGAATAGTTTACCGCTTTTTAATTTTATGTTTGGTTTGATTATAAAAACTTAGATTTGACTTTATGTGAATTCACAATATGAACAATTTAACTAATCAAATAAGTAATGACAAGATATGAAATAAGTATGCAAGATAAGAGATAAGAGATGGAAATATCAAACCACAACACAAGGATTTATAGTGGTTCGGTAACGAAGCACCTCTTAGCCCTACTCCACTCCCCGAGCACCAAACTCGAGAGTTTTCTTCACTGTGTCAACAAGCTCCCTTTAGGCGGAGAAAACCGTACACAACTTAGCTTACACCAATTTCTGACACTAAGCGTAATGTCGAGTTCTAATCCTAGGTAGAACCAATCTATCACAACTAGCCACACTACTTCACGACAATTCACTACTTCGCTTCACCACACAACTTTTTCTTCACTTCACAACTTCACTTTACTCCACAGCTTCACTTCACTTCACGACCTTTCTATACTTCTCTTCACAACTTCACTTCAACTAAACACTATCTTGAACACACCAATCTAACACTACTTACTAAGATCACCTCGATCTAACTATACTTACAATGATCACCACAATCTACTTAATATACACAACTAAGATACACACCTTCACAATATACACAAAAGATTTACAAGATATGATACAATTGCAACAAGGTTGCAAGGACACACACTAAGCTATAATACTTCTTCACTTGATGGTAGGAAATATTCTTCTCTTGCACTTGAAGATCAAAGCTTGGATCACTTGAAAACAAAGCTTTATGATTAAATGATCAAAGGAATTAAAGGAGAGTATAAACTGATTTAGAACAGAAAGAAAGCGTGTGCAAAAGGTGTGAGTCCCAATGAATAGATCTTCTTAGCTTGTTAAAGCTTAGTTAACTTGGATAAATCCAAACTAACTATGTAAGAAACAATGATTATGAATACTACAAGTTATGCGGAATCTAACTCTTAATACTAAGAAGAACAATGTAAACAAAACTTTGAATATATATTGATTGCAAATATTCTGCCTAGGTTACAGAATAACTAACTATGAAAACTTATGTGTGTATCTTCTAACTATGTCGTAGGGTTCCTTTTATACACTAAGGAAAACCCTAATGAGTTTACAAAACGCGTCAAGTGATCATGCATATCTATTCCTAATATAACTCATGCATATCACTTTAGCAGTACTAACTATATATCTAACAGTACTAACTATACTGGCAGTACTAACAATGTACTGGCAGTACTAACTAACTATAACTAGCAGTACTAACATACTTAGTCGTTTTTCTTGAATAAGCTTGAGCAGTACAAAATTGTATTGGCAGTACTAACTTTTGTGTTGACAGTACTAAGTATGTAGACATTTAATTCCCAACAAAAGGTGAGAAAATCAGTGGGGAATAGTCTAGTATTTATAGGCAAACTGAGTTGCCTTTTTGTCTGGGTGGTCCCCTTAATTAGGGTGCTGGTCCCCTTAATAATTAAAGGGGCCGCCCAGCCCAGACCCTCCTTTTTTTGTCTTTTCTCAGAGAGGTGTTTTTTGGAACATTTCTAGCCGTTTTTAGGTAGAAAATTTGAATTCAAAATATTTATTTGAATAAAACATTTCTTTTAAATCTAAAAATGTTTTGTAAAAGATATAGAAATGTTTGTGACATTTTTATAAAAAATGTGAGGTTAAATAAAAATTCCTTTGATCATAAAATGCATTAAGCATTTATTTATTCATACCTTTAAGTGATTAAATTTTCAAAATGAAAATTTACTACTAATTATTTGTTTACGAATAATTTTTCATTAATCGTTTTTACATTTTGTGATTATCAAAACGTAGAGAGGTCGAAAAATATTAATAATGTTTTTAGGCATTATTTCTATCAACAATCTCCCCCTTTTTGATGATTACAAAATCTAAACTCATTAAATGTAAAATTATTTTTAAACAAGTATTTAGTGAGTTTTATTTCCATTTCTCCCCCTTTTTGTAGAATCAAAAAGGCTTCGTCGATGAATGTTAGTAAACCGACGAAATAAATGCTCCCACTTGATGTGTACTCCCCCTCGTTCGAGGGCACCAAGAAATCGAGCTATGGTAACTTTGCTACAAAAACAAGTTAGAAGAACAACACCAATGTTTCTAACATATAGCAAAGAAATGAAAAATTCAAGATATCAACAAAAAAAAATTACACTTTGAAGCATAATACCAAAGATCATTCATTAAACATAGAAGTTGTGTATAAAACACAATCATACATAAAATAATATGCTTAAAGCATATTAAGACAACATACATAAAATTTAAACTAGAAAGGTCCTTATATTCCTCGATTTCTATAGGAAACTATTAGTCTTGCTTGCAAAGAGAGAGGGTTTGTCATTTATTTGAAAGCGAGAAAAAGTCATCATGTGTCATGCTTAGTTGGTTGTTGGTGGAGAGTTTAGAGCGGAGGTGGTTGTTGGAGGATAGCCACGTTGGATTTGAGGTGGTAGTTGTGGCCGAGTAAGAAGAAATTCAATCCAATTGATATCTTCACTCAAGGTTAGGAATTGTTTTTGTGTAAATATGCAACAAGGACAATAACCAACATGTTGTTCAACTTGATCCAAGTTGAGGGTGTGAGGTAAGTTTGGAGAATAAGGTGATGAGGGAATGTTACATTGTGAGAGGTACATGGCTAGGAGGTTTGATATGTCTTGGAGTTGATTAATGTCATTCATAAGCATTTCTTTACTTGGAGATGGAGAAGGTAGAGCTTGAGTGTGGTTGTCACCTTGAGGTGAGGGTAGAGTTTGAGCATGAAACACATTAGCAACATATGGATTAATGAGCAAGTGAGGGAATAGGGGTTGTGTGAGTTGAGTTTGATTGATGCTTTGTGGTGGAATGGAAGCTTGGTCAACATTAGTGTCACAAGAATCACTAAGTAGAGGTGAGTGAGATTGTAGTGAAACATGGTTCGAATGAGTAGTATGAAGGTTTTCTTATGATGGTTCATTGAGAGGAGATTGTGGTTTAGGTTTTGGTGTTGGTAAGTTAACATCAACCTCATTGGAAGAGTTACAATGGTTCAACTTCTTTCTCCATATGGGTCTTATGGACATTTTGGCAACCCTTGAAGGTTTGGGTGAAGGTTTGTGAGGGGTAGACATTGGAGAAGACAAGATGAATATGGTGATTGTGTTTGAGAAAGAAAGTTGATTTATACTAGGAAGATGATGTAGTTATGGATGGATGGACATTTTTAGAAAATCACTCCAAGGAATGTTGGTGAATTCTATGAAATTATAGCTGGGTCTAGGTGAAAGAGGGTCAAAAAGCAAAAAATAAACAGTAAAAATTATGCTTCAGGTAGCCGGTCCCCTTAATTATATGGCTGGCCCCTTTAATTTCAAGGGGACCTCCCCTTTGAGATAAGGAGGCAGCCACCTGGTAGTGTCCAGAATTTCCAGGTCTTTGTTTTCTTTCAGGAAATGCTAAAAAGGTGGACTATTTTGTGGTCATTTTGCAGCAAATCCTCATTTTTATGGCAACTAATACTACAATATTTAACAAACAAGAAAATAGGCAAACAAAGTCTTAATTTTGTCTTAAACATGATCAAGACTAAAGGCATTTAGCAAGTAAGAACATGTAAACAAGCATGCAATAAGGTAAAATAAAAGTCTTCAATAGAAACCATATTAAACAAATAGTTTTAATACTCCTAATAGTTTGTAAAGCTCTTAGGATTTCTTAAACAAGAGAAGTATGTTGTAAACACTTTTAAATGTAAACACATTTAAATAGTTTTAATAACCCTAGTGTGTGCCTATATGCGACAAATATGGAGTGACAATTATTTCGACTCTAAGAAAAGAAAACCTAAAAAATAATCTGAGTGCTTCTTGATTTAATGTTGCTCAATCAAGATTGTCTAAATATATATTAGATTATATATTTTGACAACAAGTGCGAGATCATTATGCATGATTTGAAAAATATTTTTAGCATATATCAACAATGTATGAAAATAGATTTTTCATGTACTCCTAGTCGTGAGAAGGATTTTGATAAAGTGTATTGGGACTTACATATACATATATTAAGTGGAAAATTTTTAAACCTTCGCAAAACCGAGGTTACGTAATCTTGTATATAGATTATTCTTTTGAAAAGTTCCCAATCTTTGATTTTGCGCAAAAGAGAATCCTAGAATCAGATTTAAGAAGAATTTTTTTCACCTACTGTCAAATGGCCGGTCCCCTTAGATACGTGTCCGCCCCTTTAATTTTAAGGGGACTGCCCGTTAAGAATTAAGAGGGCCGCCCATCTGACGAATATTTTTTTTCTTAATTTTTTGATTTTGACATTTTAATTTTGATTGTAGTTCGTTGTTCTTGTTTACATTTAAGTACCTTATCAATCATTTATAGTAAAGAGACTACTTAATAAATGTTTAATCAATTTGTTCCATCATTCCTAGACCTAGACGTAAGTAATTAAAAGGCTCACGTTTAAGAGGTTTAGTTAGAATATCGGCAATGTTATCTTCCGATGAAACCTTTTCTATGGAAATGTTTCCTTTTTGAACATTGTCACGAAGGAAATGGTGACAAATCTCAATGTGTTTTATACTAGAGTGTTGTACGGGATTCTTACTTAAGTTTATATCCCCTTTGTTATCACACATTATAGGAATGTCATCTAACCTAATTCCATAGTCTACGAGAGCTTGTTTCATCCATAGTGCTTGTTGACATGCCTTTCCGGCGCTTACATATTCGGCTTCGGTAGTGGAAATAGAAAGAGCGGTTTTCTTTTTCGAAAACCAAGATGTTAAACAACATCCCATAAATGTGCAAATACCACTAGTGTTTTTTTTGGTCCACATAATCTCCCGCATGATCAGAGTCCACATATACTATAGTTTCTATGTCGGACCCCTTAGGATACCATAATCCTAAATGCATAGTACCTTTAATGTATCGGAAGATACGTTTAACCGCTTCTAGGTGAGAGGTTTTGGGATCCTCTTGAAAGCGTGTTGATACGCTCCGAATACGCTATATATAATATATAAGTATATATAAGGATTATATCAAATATAGTATAGTAAGTATTTTCTGTCGGATTTAAGAAACAAACTTTTAACCAAAGTTGTCTCAAAAAAAACCTATCGGGTCGTTTTCCCTCGACGAAGCGTGAATTGAAAATCGATAACGTTCGTGATCGCGCGTTTTGAATAGTTTTAAAAGAATTTTGATTTTTTTTTTCTAAATCCTACTAAATGTAAATGACAAGTAAATAAATGCACTAGTAAACATGAAATGACAATTAAACATGTAAGCATAAAATGTAAACGAGAATTAAAAACGCGACAATGAAAACCCTAAATTATAAAAAAATAAACCTAAAATGATTTTTCTACTTTTTCTAATCCTAATTAACTAACTTATAAGTAAAAGCTAAGGAAATTCTAAAATGAGAATACTTAAAGCTTAAAATCGAAGAAAATGAGAACGGTAAAGAAATCCCATTCTTTTAAAAAGTGAAATTTCAAAATATTAATCCTACGAAAGTAAATTTAAATCCTAAGTTTAAAATATGATAAAAGAAAATTTTATAAAAAAGAAATTTTTTTTTTTGATTATTTTTCTGTTTTTTATGATTTTTTAAAGTTTTGAACAAAATTAATTCACGAAAAATATTAAACTTTGACTAAAAATTCTAACAAAATTCCTAAAAATTACTAAAGTTGTAAAGATTGTATGAAAAAATAAAACTTACTAATAAGCGAAGATGAATAAGTCTGGAAAAAGGGAATAAGCACACGAAGTGCTTATAAGAATAAGAGCTCAAAAAGGTAATAAAAGAATAAAAGGTGCACCTTAGGACAGAAAAGTCCCAAAGGCACGTTGGTATGAGGTGTGTGTGGTTTAGGCGTTTAAAAGGGTTGAGGTGGGTAGAAGTCAGGGGTTCGAGCCTTGCTCACCCTGAATTTCCTTACTTCCCCCTTTTTATTTTTTTGCAAAATTTTTCAAAAGCAAAGTTGTAAAACATATAAAAATAAGCAAGTTTAACAAAAGCAACTTTTTATTTTATTTAAGTAATAAGCCAGAAAATAAGCTTTAAGGTTGACATATTATGTCTTAAAAGTTAAAAGCTTTTTCACTAAACTAGAAAACTAAGAATAAGCTAAAACAAGAATTTCATAAGCTACCTACAATCTACCACTAACCTAATAAGCTAGTGAAAACCAATTTTGAACAAAAGTAATAAGCCATAAGCTGAAAAAGTTCAAATAAGTACTTATGTAAAACTGAGTTCAAAATAGATAATCAAGCAACATTGAGCTTATTTTTAACTAAGCAAAAGGATCATTATGGCTTTCTAGCTTATACCATATTAAAGACTGGCCAACAAGCTACTTGAAACAGCTTTAAAAACTTATTTTGAAAATCAAATGATTAAGGAAAAAGCTAAATGAAAAAGGCTTATGTACTTAGTAAATACTGAGTATTATTTCTTTTTGGTTTAAAAAAACAGAATGCTAAAAGAAGGCTTAAAAACAGATAGGTAAATAAGCTAGTTTTTTTTCAAAATAAGATCAAATAGATTAAATATGACCAACAAACTACTTATACATGAAATTTGAAAAGCTATAAAACTTACTTTTACTGTAGCTAAAATTTTAAGGTGAAAAGGATAAATTGTTGTTTTTAATCCTCCTACTAATGCATTTGACGTGAATTTTTACCAAGACTTAAGACCTACAAGACAGGCCTAAGACTTTGTTTTTATACTATTTTAAGAACCAAAACAAGAGTAATGAAAGCAATTTGAACAAATAGAAACCAAACTATGCTAGATTACCCTAATGAGCAGACTTATGTCCACAGATGCTAATTACTAAGGCTACACTAATCAAAAGCTTATAAATTCTAACCTATAAACTTAAAATATGATTTATAAAATTAGTTCAAGGAGCCAAATGGTCCTAGGCAGTACTAACTTTAGTTAGTACTGCCTGAACCAAACACCCCTTTAACATTTTCAAAATCATATTAAGCTTATAAAAATGAAATTTAAGACACAAAACCTTAATACCAGATAACAAACAGCTAAGAACAAACTTAATGAGCAGATCTATACTACAAAATAAGCAAAAGTTATAAGGTAACAGTAATTGCTAATTTTTAGATTTTTTTCCACAGTTTTATAAAAGTAAAGTGCAAACTAAGATCTAAGCTAACAGATAAACATATTAAGCATAAAAACATCTTTAATAAACAACAATAAGCTACTTTTAATAGAAATAAGCGAGTAATAAGCAGTTTTAAGCTAATAGTAAACAGATAAGCTAGAAATTAAATGACAGCAAAGAAAATGAAAAAGGAAAAGGAAATGGTACCTACACCTCAGCTAAACAAAGGTATTTGCTCACAATAGAGCTTAATCTACAAGCTCTGGCTTATAGATAACAAGCCAGTAAAGTCCAATAAGCCCTTCTAAAATTGGTTTATCATCCCACATTAAGCAATCCATTATAAGCAAAGGTAAATGAGAATTTATCTAATCTGATTTGAAGTTGAGAAAACTAGCTTAAATGATCTTTATAAGAACTTATTTAAGCTTATTGAAGTATAAATGAGCTTATTCAAAACACATTTGTAATGAAGATATTTAGGAAAATTCTCATAAAAGAAAAACACAGTTTTAAAGTAAATTGCAATTTTATTAATAAAGCAAAAGATTACATGGCTTTTTAAATGAAAATTACATTAAGAAAATACAAATAAGCAGAAATTAAGCTATTATTAAACTACCTACATTACTCCTACTCCTAGATGATATTGCACTGTGTGAGAGAGCTTTTATTTATAGCCTTGAGCAGATGCTTCTAGGTCTTCACACGCTCCTCCATCTATTTAATCATAGACTTCCATCAATAACTAACTCTTGATCAATCAATTAGGGTTGTTGGATTAAGTGCCGCATTTTTCAGCCAATGAGAGTGCACGGGATCGCCAATGTGGCATTCATTGGTGTCTGACGTGTCATTCAAATGTTTCTAGAAGCACAGAAGTATGTGTACTTGATGTATTTACCATGTGCGTTGTGTGGGGGTGAAAATGGAGGGAAACGTTGGAAAGGATAAACAGTAATTTGAGTAAGGGTATTGACTAGTGTTTTGATTTTTGACCAAAGGTAAAAAGAGTTGTTGGGCTCAGGTTATAGTATATGGGCCTTGACCTTTTTTATAAATAATTTAGGCCGGGAATGATTATGGGTTGAGTGTAAAAATAACACTTAACAAGTGTTATTAACATCCGTTTTGTTTTTGGTTTTGTTTGTGTAGGATTTAACGACCGTTAGTCCTTTTATGAATTAGGGACTAACGGCGTTATTTTCTTTGATGGTTTTGGTGTATTTGGGGTTTAAGGCTCTTGTCTTGGGTTTTTCTTGATAAATGCACACTTTGGCCTCGGCTTTTCACGTTCTTTCTTTCTCGTGTCTGGTTTTGTCCATTTTTGCCTTGATTTTGTCCATTTCTTAAATATCCGTACCTGCACAAACACAAACACAAAAACAAGCATATATTTGTCATTTTTATTATGTTTTTGGTCTTTTTTGTTCGTTTTCAAGGTAAAAGGTATGTATAAAATAGCAAATACCAAATTCTCCCATACTAAGGTATTGCCGTGTCCTCACGTAATGTTATATGCTCTAAAACCTAATACCTCAAAACTTCCCCAAACTAAATCTTTGAAAAGTAGCAAAGACTTTTGTGGGGAGAGTTAAGAAATCACAAGCTTTAAAACACCTCATTTTCCCATTTTTCAAAACTTTTTCCATTTTTATGCTTTTTTAACTAACTAGAATATTCCGACTTTCGTTATTTCTATAACCATTAGGGATCATAAAACAAGATGCATTTCGATCCGAGAATGCCCAAAAAGGATAAATTCATCGTCCCTGACTTTTCACTTGCTTAAAACCAAGCTTAAAACGAAATCACCGCTAAATATCAGTTAAAATGTTATCACTACTCATATTTACAACTTGTGAACTTTTCACTCCCAATAATGATTATATCTTAGGTGAATGTGCTATTTTGAATTTAAACTATGGATTAACATTTTGCAAAATTCTATGTTTCACGTTCCACCCGAGAATAAAATTTGCAGGACGAGATCGATGCCATGTAGCTAATTTCGTCTCGTCACATCCCACCCTGGCGGCTAAGTGACCAGGCTTAGTGTGACACCCCACAGATACTAGTAAAGGGACTCCACGAGACTTAGGTTTCAAAAACTCTCAGGTTTCCCGTTTACACATAGCTTATTTAAAAACTTAAAATGGAATAGTCAAAGTTCAAAAGCATATTTAAATTAACAAAAAAAGATCTATTTATTAATTCAAACTTAATATTAAACATAACATTTATGCAATTGTAACCCTCGACCTTTTAGAAGGCTGCAACATCGGTTGTGAGCCGGCAAGATTCAGCAAACTTTTAGCAGTCTCGGATTTTTATTCTTACTATGAGCTTTCTTTAAAAGACTACCACATCGGTTGTGAGCCGACAAGAGGTAGTAAACTTTTATCACCCCACAGTTTTTATTATTATTATTATATATTTTTTTCATTTTTCATTATTCCATTTTTTTTACTAATAGGAGAAAAAGCCACAATTAATACTTATGAGCCTTTAAGAAATTAAACTATTCCACGTTTAAATATCATGACTTATAATTAACTCTATCATTTCTCATTCTTCGCAATTTAAAATCTCTAAGAAAGAGACTCGCGAATGCTTAGCCTAGCGAATTAAGATCGGCACTTTAACAAGTCACATGGACTGGCAACAATCTCAACTCTAATGGATAAGCCTACATAAGACTAGCAACAAACTCGATTTAAATATGTTAAGGAAAAAGCTAAGGTATAAAACCGGTCGGATCAAAATTTATTTCTTGTTCTCACCTTTATTTATGTCACAACACTTATTTCATCACTTTATTATAACATTTATCATTTTTTTCACCTTATCATGCACAAAGTTTTTTAAATTTTGCTATTTTTCACACAAATCACATATTTTTAGTGGAAAAACAAGTTACGTGAGAACAACAGCTGCAGGTATAATCAAATCCATAGATTCCCCCATACTAAAACTACACATTGTCCTCAATGTGAGATTCCCTCATACTAATTTCATGCATAATCTTGATATAAAAGGGTCTCTACGCAAATCTGAAGCCGTTTATTAATTATGCTAAAGATAAATGTTAGTCGATAAGATTCAGGATATCGGATTCCCAAATTAAGCATGCAAAGGATTAAAGAGCGAGTGAACGATGGACAAAACACCGAGCACGAGAGTCTTCAAAATCCGGGAAATCCTAGACAAACATCACAAACAAAACACGAAACACGAGAAAGGAAAAAGGCGACCCCCTTTACATTAATTGTTAGAAAATAGATAAGAAGATAGAAACGCTTGTTTTTGTTAACCGAGTCACGAGCTTGACTCGACCCCGAATTAAGTTGTCCATGGGGAAGCAAATGGAAAAGAAAATCTCAATCGGGCTTTCATTAATGTTTGGATAAACATTAAAGCACATGAAAGTTCCATCCCAATGAGATGCCACCGGCTCTAAGTGGAGATGCCGGGGTTAAAAATGGTGTCTTCACTCCCGATGGAGAGAAGTAAAGGAGAATCCACAAGGTAGGTGAGAAACGGGAGAAAAGTCCGAATGACAAATGTAAAGGAATCGTCATCTTCAACATTTTAAGAAACATCAATCTCACCTCCCCCTGGGTCAAAACATTCGTCTTCATTAAGCTCGTTAAAATTGTATATCACGGGTACATCAGGCTCAATGTCGAAGGTAAAACGCTCATACTCGGGAATCGGATCATCGTTAAGTAAGTTTTCAAGAAAAATAATATTCCCTTCTGAGTCAAAATCACTCTCAATACCTGGAGGTATCGAGTCTTTCAAGACAAATATCAACCTCCTCTACAAGAAAGCCACTATCCACAACGGGAATAGGATAAGAAGAGGGATTTTCAAGCACAAAAGTAATAGAAGGAGTGAGTTCCAATGCTTCGATCTTATCAACGAGAAGATTGACGTTTAATAATATCTCATGAAGAATCTCGTCCTCTATTTGAAGAATATCATTATCAATTTCTCCTTCTTCTTTATCAAAATCGTCTTCATCAAAATCGTTTTTATCAATTCCCGGTAAAATTGGATCAATAAAATCGAGTTCACCGATGAACTCCTCGGGAAGAAAATCAATCTTAGGAGATGCGATCAAAATATCTCAACTAAGCAAAGGGTTAATAAGTCCAAATTCAGCATCAAAATTATCATTATCACAAGACGGTACATCACAAATATCTACGGAAATACCCTTAAACTCACTTGGGATTGGGACAAGGTTCTCAACACTAGACTTTTCCGTTTCCAAAATAGTGTTAAGATGCTCGTCCCCCATACTTAGAAAGTTACCGGGCTCCTCGATCGGTAAGTCTGGTGTGATTGCTTTAGGCTTTCTGGGGCGGCGGGGGGGGTGGGGGGGTTCGGGGGGTGGGGGGGGGGGCGGCCAGGGGCAAACTCACGGCGGGGCGGGAGGGAGGGGGGGTGTGGGGGGGGGTTAGGGGGGGCGGTGTCTGGTGGGGGGGTGGGGCGGTGGGCGGTTGGGAGGGTTGTGGGGTGGGCGGTGGGTAGGGGGGGGGGGGGGGGGGGGGGCGCGGAGGCAGGGGTGTGGGGGGGGGGGTAGGCGGGGGTTTGGGGGTGGGGTGGGGAGGGGGCGGGGGGGGGGAGGGGGGTGGGTTGGGGGTGGGGGTGGGGGGTCCTCTGGGGGGATGGGGGGGGTGGGGGGTGAGGCGGGGGGGGGTGTGGGGACGGGGGAGGGTGGTTGGTTTGGTGGGGTTAGGGGGTGGTGTTGGGGGGGGTGGGGGTGGGGCGGTTGGGGTGGGCTGGGGGGTGGAGTGGGGGGGGGGGGGGTAGGGATTGGGAGGGTTTTTGTCTTGGGGGGGGGGGGGGGTTGGGGGGGTTAGGGTTGATGGGGGGGGGTTGGGGTGTGGGTGGATATGTTGGTGGGGTGGGGGGTGGTGGAGTGTTTGGTTGGTTGGTGTAGTGTGGGGGGGGGGGGGGGGGGGGAGGGGTGGGGAGGAGGGGGGTCGGCGGTGGGGTTGGGGTTTGTAGTTGGGGTGGCTAGTGTTGCGGGAGGGATGGGTTGCGGGTTGTTGTGGGGGGTCTGTGGGTCTGGGGGAGGGGGGGTGCGGGGGGGGGGGGTGGAGGTCGCGGGTGCGGGGGGGGGTGGGCGGTGAGGTGGTGGTGGAGGTTGATGGGTGTGGGGGGGAGTGTGTCGGGTGGGTGGGGGGGTGGGGTGTTGAGCTTGGTGGGTTGGTTAGGGGGTGGCGGTGGGGGTGATGCGAGAGGGGGGGGGTGGGGGGGGTGCCAGTGAAAGGGGGGGTTGGGGTTGTCTGTGTAATGGGGGGGGGAGGAGGGTGGTGGTTGTGTGAAGGGGTTTTGGGTGGATTTGGTGGGTTGGGGTGTGGTGTGGGGTTCGTCGGTGGTGGGGTAGGTGGTTTGGGTTTTGATGCGTGGGTGTGGGTGGGGGGCGGGGGGGTTGGGTGGTGTGGGCATGGAGGTGGGGGGTGTGGGTGGCGTTTTGGGGTTAGGTGGAGGCGTGTGCGGTTGGTGGGGGGTGGTGGAAGGGGGGGGGTGTTTTCTGGGGGTGTGGGGGGGTGGGTTGGGGGGGGGCGTGGGGGGGGGGTGATTGGGGGGTGGTTGTATTGGGGTTGTGGGTTGCTGCGGGGGTGCTGGGGTGGGGCCCCCCCCCCCCCCCCCCCCCCCCACCCCCCCCCCCCCCCAACCTCCCCCCAACCCACCGAGTGGTGCAGGGGGGTTGGGTGTTGGGGCTGTTGTGGGGGGGGCTGGGGGGTTTTGGGGGTGGGGGGGTTGAGGGATGGTGGGGGGCGGAGGGAGTTGGGCATGGGTTGGGCGGGGGGGGAGATGGGTGGGGGGGGGGGTGTGGTTGGGGGGGTGTTGGGGGGGGGTGGCGCGGGGGCTGGTGAGTGGGGGTAGGAGGGGGTGGGGGGTTAGGGGGGTTAGGGGCGCGGTTGGGTGTGGCGGCTTCGGGGGGGGTGTGGGGTTGGGGGGTGAGGGGGAGGGGGGGGCGGGGGTTGGGCTGGGGGGGAGGGTGACGGGTGGCGAGAGGTGAGACAGGGGAGTGGGGGAGGTTGGGGGGGGTGGTGGGGGGGGGGGGGGTTGGGGGGTCGGGGTCTTGGGAAGGGGGGGGTGGGGTGGGCGGGGGAGTGGTGGTTTGGGAGGTGGGGGAGTGGGGGATGGGGGGGTGGGGGGGGGGTGGTTGGGTGGGTGCGATGGGGGTGGGGGGGGAGTTGGCGGGGGGGGAGGAGTGTGAGGAGGGGGGGGATGGCGGTGGGGGGGGGGGGGGTGGGGAGGGGGGGGGGGGTGGGTTGGTTGGGGTGGTGGGGGTGGACTGTTTGCGTGGGGGGCGGGAGGTAGAGGTCGGTCGGTTTTGGAGGGTGGTCGGGGGAGAGTGGGTAGATGGTTGGGGAGTAGGTGGGGCTCTGGGGTCATGGCTGGGGGTGGGGGGGGGGGGGGCGGGTGGCGGTAGGGATGTACTGGGGAATGGGGGGGGGGGGGGTGGTGGGGGGGGGTTCGATATGGGTGATCGGGGTGTCCTGTGGTGGGGGGGGGGGTGGGGGGGGGGCGGGGGGGGGCGAGGGGTAGGGGGGTTGGTCTGGGGGGGGCGGGGGGGTGGGGGGGGGGAGGTGGGGGGGGGGGGGGTTGGGGGAGGGGCTGGGTTTGAAGGGAAGGGGGGTGGCGCTTTTTGGGGGGTTGGAGGGTGGGGGGGTGGGGTTGTTTGAGCGTCGGGGTGGGTGGGGTTCGGGGTGGTGGGGGGGGGGATTGGGTGGTGGGGCGTGTGGGGGGGGGGTGGGTGGGGGGGGGGCGGGGGGGTGTGGGGGGGTGGGGGGGGGCGGGGGGAGGATGGGGGGGTGGACCCCCCCCCCCCCCAGGGTATGGGAGGGGGGGGGGATGGGTGGAGGGGGTGGGGGTGCTGTTGGGGGGGGTTGTTCAGGAGGGGTGGTCGGGGGGCTGTGGGGGGGGGTAGGGGAGAGGGGTTGGTTGGGTAGTGGGGTGTGGGGTGGGTTGGGGGGGGGGGATGGGAGGGGCGTTTGGGGGTCGTAATTGGGGCCTTGTGGGGTATGGGTGTAGGGGGTGGAGGTGGTGGGGGTGGTGAGGGGTTGGGAGGGTGGTGGGGGGGCTATGGTTGTAGGGGGGCGTGGGGTTAGGGGGGGGTGGGTTGTCTGACGTCTGGCATTTAGAACCGTGTTGTGTGGGGGTGTGGGGGGGGTGGGTTTGGTGGCGGTGGGGTTGGAGTTTCGGGTGGGGTGGGGTCGGGTTGGGAGGGGGTGGGCTTTTGTGGGGGTGGTGTTGCCGTTGTACGGGTTGGCTTGTTCGCTAGTGGGTGGTGTCGGGGGAGTGTTTGGGGGTAGGTCGGGCTCTGGGGTGGGGATGGGGGGGGGGCGCTGGTGAGGGGGCGGTGGGGGTTATAGGGGGGTGTGGGGGGAGGGTGGGTGTTTGGGGGGATTTGTTTGGGGGATGGGGGGGTAGTTTTGTTGTTGGGGGGTGGGAGCGGGTGGGGCTTGGGGGTTGTTCGGGGGAGGGGGGGTAGGGGTTGGAGGGGTGGGGGGGTGTGGGGGGGATGGCGATGTTGGGTGGGGGGGGGGGCGTATGCGGGTGATTTGTTGGGTGGTTGGGGTGGTGGGCGGTGCTTCGGGGGATGGTGAGTCTGGGGAGTAGTATTTATTGAAGGTGTAGGGATGGGGTTGGTGGGGGGGTGTGAGTGGAGTGGATTATGGTCGCAGGGTGGTGGTTGGGGGGTTTGGGTGTCGGGCGGACAAACACAACCTCTCGGGGGGAGGGGTGTGCGGGTTTGGGGGGGGATGTTGGGGGGGGGGGGTTTATTTAGATTAGGGGTTGGGGGGGGTTTGGGGGTGGGTTGGGTCTATGGGGGGGGTGCATGAGGGTTGGCGGGGGGTGGGGGGTGGGGGGTGGTTTTGAGGGTGTGGGGTTGTGGCGAGGCACCCCATGAAGTAAAGTCGATGACTCGACGTCAGTGGCATACAACCAACACAACCCACCAACACTGTCGGGGGGATGGTGGCTTGGGGGGGATGGGTTGGGGTGGGGGGGATGGTGATGGGTGGGGGGGGGGGGGTGTGGGTGGGGGGGGGGGCAGGCGGGGTGGGGATGTGGTAGGGGGAGTGGAAGTGGGGGGGGGGTAGGGGGCGTGAGTTGCGGTGACACCCCCCCCCCCCCCCACCCGGGGGGGGGGGGGGTGGGGTTGGTGCGGGGGGGGAGGGGTGGGGGTGTGGGGGGGGGGCGGGGGAGCGCGTGGGGGGGGGGAGAGGACGGTGGCCGGGGGTGGTGAGGGGGGGGGAGGGGGGGGGCGGGGAGGGGGGGGGTGGGGGGGGGTGGCGTCTCGGGGTGGGGGGGGTGGGGGGGGGGCAGGAGGGTACGGCAGGTCGTGGCGGGGCGGGGGGAGGGGCGGGAGGGGCGGGAGGGGGGGCGGGGGGGAGGGGGGAGGGGGGGGGTCGCTGGGGCGCGGTGGGGGGGGGGGGGCTGGAGGCGGAGCGCGAGGGGGGGCGAGGCCGGGGCCTGGGAGCTGGGGCGGGGGGGTGGGGGGGGGGCGGGTGGGAGCGCGGGGGTGGAGGGGAAGGGGGAGGGGAGGGGGTGGGACGGGGACAGGGGGGGGGGGGGCAGGGGGCGGGGGGGCGGGGGGGTAGGGGGGGGGGGGGGGCGGTGAGGGACTTGTGGGGGGCGGGGAGAGGAGTGGGGTGGGGGGGGGGGGGGGGGCGGGGGGGGTGGCGTGGGGGGGGTCGTGGGGGGCGGGGCATGGGGGGGGAGGGGGGAGCGGGGTGGGGGGGGGGAGCGCCGCTGGGATGCGGGGGAGGTGTGGGGGGGGGGCGGCTGGGGGGAGGGGGGTGGGGGGTGGGGGGGGGGGAGGCCGGGGGGCCTCGGGAACGCACGGGGGGGGGGGGGGGGCGGGGGGGGAGGTGGGGGGGGGGGTTGGGGCTGTGAGGGGGGGGGAGTGGAAGGGGGGGGTGGGGGTTGGGGGGCGGGAGGGGGGGGGGGGGGGGGGGGGGGCAGGGGGCGGGAGGAAGTGGGGGGGGGGGGAGGGGGGGCGGGAGGTCGGGTCGGTCGGGAGGGGAAGGGGGGGGGGAGGGGGGAGGATGCAGGGGGGGGGGGGGGGGAGGGGGGGGGGGTGGGTGAGGGGGGCGAAGTGGTTGTGAGGCGGGGAGGTGGGGGTGGAGGGGAGGGGGGGGAGGGTAAGGCGATAGAGTGTGGGTGCGGGGGGAGGGGGGTGGAGGAGGGGGGGGGGGGGGCTGGGGGTAGGGGGGGGGGGGTGGGGGGGCGGGGGGGGGGGGGGTGGGGGGGGGTGGGGGGGGGGGGGGAGGGCGGGGGTGGGGGGGGAGGGGGCAGCGGAGGGGGGGGAGGGGGTCCGGGGTGGGGGAGCGTGGGGCGGAGGGGGGTCGTTGAGGGGTGAGGGGGGCGAAAGGGGGGGGGGAGGGAGGGGAGGGGGGGGGGGGGGCGGAGGGGGGGGGGGAACGGGCGGGGTGTCCGCGGGGGCCGGGAGCGCGGGGCGGAGGGGGGGGGATGGGGCAGGGTGTGAAGGAGGGAGTGGCGCGGGGGGAGGGGGAGGGGGCGAGGCGGTGGGGGGGGGGGGGGGGGGATTTAGTGCATGGACCGACGGGGGGGGTGTGAAGCGGGGATGGGGGGGAGGACCAGGAGGGGGAGAGGGGCGGGGGAGGGGGGCGAGGGGAGAGGGCAGAGAGGGGGGGAGGTCGGGGGGGGGCGGTGGGGGGGGGGGGGGCTGGGGCGGGGTGGGGGAAGGGTGGGTGGGGGGGGGGGGCGGGGGGAGGGGGGGGTGGAGGAGGGGCAGTGGGGGGGGGCGGCCGGGAGGGGGGGGGGGAGGGTGGGATGGGAAGGGGGGTGGGAGGTGGGGCGGGAGGTGCGGGCGGGGGTCGGACATGGGGGGGTGGGGGGCGGGGGGTGGGGTGGTCGGATGGGGGGTGGGGGGCCGGGGGGGGGTGGGAGCCGGCGAGGTGGGAGGGGGGGGGACGGTGGGTGAGGGAGGGGGGGGGGGCGGTGGGGGGGGGGGGGGGGGTGGTGAGGGGGGAGTGGCGAGGGAGGGGGGGGGAGATCGTGGCGGGGTGGGCGTGGTGGTGGGTGGGGGGGCGAGGGGTGGGGGGGGGGGGGGGGGGGTGGAAAGTCTGGGGGTTGAGGTGGGGGGGGGGAGGCAGGGCGAGGGGCGGGGTGGTAGGGGTGCGGGGGAGGGTGGGGGGCAGTGGGGGGGATGTGCGGGGAGGGTTGGGGGGGGGAAGATGTAGGGGCGAGGGTGGGGTGATGGTGAGGATGGTGGGGGGAGGGGGGAGGCAGAGGGGCGGGTGGGGGTGGGGGGGAGGGGGGGGTGTTTGGGAGGGGAGGGGGCCAGGGCGGGTGGCGGGAAAGGTGTGGGCGATAAATTCATCGTCCCCGATTTTCACCTCTCCAAGCCAAGCTGAAAAACAAGATCATTGTAATTACAAGTCATGATGCTAACACTACTTATAAGAGCTAATTGTGTACTTACTTTTCCTCCCTTATTCCCTAATTTTGTATCTCAAGATTTTATTCAAGTCATATACCCGAAGGCTCTTTAAGACTTTTATTTCGATACTTATTAATTCCGAAAATAAAGCGTAACGGTAAAGTCGCAATAATTAGTTCCTAGCCCTTTTCAAAAGAAAACAATGTCATCAAGATTAAGTTTACATCAAGGCGACCAAAATTTGGCTTTTATTCGGTTACTTAAGCAAGGTACCATTCATGTCATATACCCGAAGGCTCTTTAAGACATAAATGGACCGATCTTATTTGCACCATATACCCTAAGGTTCTTTAAGGTACAAACAAGATAACTTTAATCATTCCATATACCCTTAGGCTCTTTAAGGAACGACTAAAGCAAAAATTAAGCAACAATATCCATTCCATATACCCTAAGGCTCTTTAAGGAATGGATAAGGCTATAATTTCACTTATTAGATTCTACTTATCCCATATACCCTAAGGCTCTTTAAGGGATAAGCAAAATATTTATTAATGTGATACATATAGTATGCCAAATTAAGTATTCCTGATGTATACTCTCTCTTAATCACAAAGAAACTAAAGAAAACTTCTATGAACTAATTATTAACCAAAAAAACCGCACAACTCTATTTATTAAACAATTATTATAAAAGTGAAACAATCTAATGGGAGAAAAAGCCACAATATAACACTTATAAGCCTTAAAGAAATCCAACTATTCTATGTTTAGCATCAAAACTTATAACTACTCTATCATCTCTTGTTCTTCACAATTTAAAATTTCTAATAAAGAAACTCGTGAATACTTAGCCTATGAATTAAGATCGGCACTTTAATAAGTCACATTGACTGGCAACAATCTTTATCCTAATAAATCGATCTTCGCATATTTAAAATCAATTATGGGAACTTGCAAAGTCTTGGCTTTTTCAAGCTAGACTTGCGTTTTATAGCTCCTTGTATAAAAGATTAGCAAAGTTCAATCTAAAGAGTTAAGGAGAAAGCTAAGATTAAAAATCGGTCGGGTCAAAATTTTACTTCTCGCTCTCACCAACGGAAAGCCTACATCCGTGTCTTAAACACTTATTTTTTATCAACTACTTTGTTTATTTTTTATTTTTCAACATTTTTTACACATAAAACTGATAAAATTTAAATTTTTTTCTATTTTTGCGGGAAAACGGGGTACATGAGAACAACAGTAAAAGTAGGTAAGATCATATCGAAGATATACTACCCCATACTAAAATCAAACATTATCCTCAATGTTTCCTAGCCTAAGTGTCCTTAATGTTTCCTAGTCTAAGGCTCAAAACCCCATACTAGAACTCAAAAGTCGAATGCATAATCCGAGCATGGAGAAACATACTAATTTCAAGGCATAATTCAAGTATTAAGGGTTCTCTACGCAAATCTAAAGCCATTTATTAAGTATGCTAAAGATAAACGATAATCGATAAGATTAGGATATTGGATTCCCTAAATGAAGCTGAGGATATGAAGCTCGAATGTATGAATGGACAAAACCATGAGCACGAGAGTCTTCAAAATCCGGGTATCCTGGACATAAAACCACAAAACACAAAACACGAAAAAGGAAAGAGGCGGGCCCTCTCACATTAATTGTTAGAAAATAGATAAGAAGATAGAAACGCTTGTTTTTGTTAACCGAGTCACGAGCTTGACTCGACCCCGAATTAAGTTGTCCATGGGGAAGCAAATGGAAAAGAAAATCTCAATCGGGCTTTCATTAATGTTTGGATAAACATTTAAAGCACATGAAAGTTCCATCCCGATGAGATGCCACCGGCTCTAAGTGGAGATGCCGGGGTCAAAAATAGTGTCTTCACTCCCGGTGGAGAGAAGTAAAGGAGAATCCACAGGGTAGGTGAGATACGGGAGAAAAGTCCGAATGACAAATGTGAAGGAATCGTCATCTTCAACATTTTGAGAAACATTAATCTCACCTCCCCCTGGGTCAAAACATTCATCTTCATTAAGCTCATCAAAATTGTTTATCACGGGTGCATCGGGCTCAATGTCGAAGGTAAAACGCTCATACTCAGGAATCGGATCTTCGTAAAGTAAGTCGTCAAGAAAAACGATATCCCCCTCCGAGTCTAAATCACTCTCAATACCTGGTGGTATCGAGTCTTCCGGAACAAGAAATGTATCAACCTCCTCTACAAGAAAGTCACTATCCACAACTGGAATAGGAGAAGAGGAGGGATTTTCAAGCACAAAAGGAATAGACGGAGTGAGTTTCAATGCTTCGATCTTATCAACGAGAAGATTTACGTTTAATAATTTCTCACGAAGAATCTCGTCCTCTATTTGAAGAATATCATTGTCATTTTCTCCTTCTTCTTCATCAAACTCGTCTTCATCAAAATTGTCTTCATCAGTTCCCGGTAAAATTGGATCAATAAAATCGAGCTCACCGACGAACTCCTCGGGAAGAAAATCAATCTTAGGAGATGTGATCGAAATATCTCGACTAAGCAAAGAGTTAATAAGTCCACATTCGGCATCAAAATGATCACAAGACGGCACATCACAAATATCTTCGGAAATACCCTTAAACTCACTTGGGATTGGGACAAGGTTCTCAACACTAGACTTTTCCGTTTCCGGAATAGTGTTAAGATGCTCGTCCCCCATACTTAGAGAGTTATCGGGCTCCACGGTCGGTAAGTCGGGAGTGATTGCTTTAGTCTTTCTATATATAATAGTATACTCATCATCGTCATCGTAAAAGGTAGGACGATTCCAGTTTGGACAATTAATATATTCTGATAGCTCCTCATTAATATTTCGCACATCTTCAAGGAGTTTACTCATCAATTCTTGAATATCCTCTTGTTGATATTGCTTGTCCGTAAAAGCATGTTTAATTTCACCAAATCTCTCCCAAGCTATCAATAAAACCTTTGGTGTTACTCCAAAAGGTATACGACTAAACTTCCTTAAGAAGGTGTAAATGTCTTTCATTAACACTTCCACATCGTCGATCATAGAAAAATTCCCATATGGAGTAAAACTTTGAACTGCCGGCTCCTCCTGCTTTGGTTGAATTCCTTTAAGAATTTGCAAATCATTCATAAGCTTAAGTAGCAATTCTTGCATAACTTCAGGTTGATTCTGCTCTTCTTCCACAACTTGCTTAATTTTAAGAAATCTCTCCTCAGCTAGCAATAAAGCCATGCACTTTTCGTCAGGAGGTATATGATCATACTCCTTTAAAAAGGCTTGAATGGTTTCCATTAAGTTTTCTCTAGCTTGTAACAATTCAATCTTGTTGTTTGGGAAAGATAAACTCGTCTCTTGAGGATTTTGATGAATGTCGGGGAACTGCGGGGGTTGAAAGTGGTCAAAACCGGAAGAATTAGAATTATAGAAATCTTGGTTTATCGGTTGACACTGAAATTTTTTATGAAGAACCCCGCAATTTTCACAAGGAAATTGTTGTTGCTGACTCGGAAAATAATGTAGAGGTTTGTTAAATCCAAAGACTTGATTGTAACAGGGACCCTGATCAAAGACGGGTGTGTTCCCTGTTTGACAATCGAAACCTGGATGAGAATTCCCTCCATAAACTTCACACGAGTATGTCTCGTATTGGTATTGTGGAGGTTGGTTTAAGAAGTTCGGCGTTTCATTATAAGAATAAGAATTTGGGTCATAGACAAACTCATCTCCGGATCCTACACTGCTATAGCTCGGACAGTTTCCACCATTAAACGGACTTCCACAATACGAGCAACAAAAATGGTTATACGAAGACATGTCGAAGAATTAAACGGATAAGAGGATAAAGAAGAAAGAATTAAACGGATTTGAGGGCAAAGGAGAATATTTTTAGATTTTGAAAATAATTCATAAGAAAAGGAATTAAAATAAGAAAGAAAAATATTTTTGGTAACCGAAAATCAAACGTGCACGGTAGCTCTCTAAAAATACGTACAAGAAAGCGGAGGAGTTGGTAAGCGCGAGGCGCTATTTAGAATAACCCTTCTCCTTTTGGGTGATGTTGATCAAACCCGCCTTAAACTTTCCTTATAGCACGTAATCTAAAGGTGAGCCGTAACAACGATTAACAAATGGTTATTTTTAATATTAAAATAAAAGAAAATAGAAGTGTAAAATATTTTTGTATTTTTATGGTTTTATTAAGAAAATATTCACAAATGAAAAACGATAACTTCACAAGGAAGGGTCTTCAAAACACTAATCTTCGAACGAAACACGATAATCGTAACACACTTCCCCGGCAACGGCGCCAAAAATTTGATACGCTCCGAATACGCTATACGTAAATATATATAGTATATAAGGATTATATCAAATAATAGTATAGTAAGTATTTTCCGTCGGGTTCAAGAAACAAACTTTTAACCAAAGTTGTCTCAAAAACCTCCCGGGTCGTTTTCCCTCGACGAAGTGTGAATTGAAAATCGGTTAAGTCCGTGATCGCGCGTGTTGAATGGTTTCAAAGATTTTTGAATTGGTTTCCTAAATCCTACTAAATGTAAATGACAAGTAAATAAATGCACGAAAACAAGTAAATAAGAAATGACAATTAAACATGTAAGCATTAAAACGTAAACGGGAATTGAAAACGCGAAATTTAAGCAAATACATCAAATTTAAACCTAGACTAATTTTTAAACTTTTCTTAATCCTAATTATAAGAAAAAGCTAAGGAAATCCTAAACCGAGGGTGCGTAAAGCTTAAAAACGAAGAAAACGAGAACGGGAACGAAATCCCGTTCTTTAAAAAAATGAAATTCTTAATTTTTAACCCTACGAAAGTAAATTTAAATCCTAAGCCTAAAATATGATAAAAGAAAATTTTCTAAAAAAGAATTTTATTTTTTTTATTATTATTTTATTTATTATGAATTAAAAACAAATTTAATCTAATTAAATCATTAAAATAGTAAACTAATCCTAAGAATTCTATAAAAAATAGAGAAAGTAAATTGAACTGAGCAGAATTTAGGAAAAATACTAACTAAAAAATTAGCTTAATGAATAAGCTCAAAATAAGCAGAAAAGCACAAATAAGCATTAACACTAAAAGACTATAAGAAAGTAATCGTGCAATACTAAAACTGAGGAGGGTTGAGGTCCAGGGTTCGAGCCTTGTTGTTCAGTTGTGCCATTAAAGAGTCATTCTGGTCTTTGTTCTGAACTCGTGTCCTTTTGATAGAATCAAAAAGATCTTTGTAA
>BQNB010027444.1:43219-57629 GCA_026074375.1 Tanacetum coccineum | reverse complement strand
TCATTATTTATAAACCATCTTGTTTCTTTTTGAAAAATTAACACAAACACTAGGATTCAAACCAAGAGCATAAAGAAATCAAAATGAAAGAGATGAGTTAGGATTAACCTTACAAATGAAGGAAATAGATGAGGATTAACCTAAAAATAAAAGTGTTTTAACCCAAACTCGATCAAAAAATAACCCGAATAAATCAACCACCGAACCACAAATGTAACACAAACCCGAATCGATGATCAAAAGAACCAAACACCCTTGGTGGTGGTGTTGGTGGCATCGACCAATAAAATTGAAGAAAGGGAAGAGAGAAAATTGCAAGAGTTTTGGTAGGATAATGAATATATGTGAGGAATGAAGTTAAAATGAGAGGGTATTTATAGGAAGGACTAAGCTTAGAGCCAAAGGAGTTGGGAGTGGACTAAAGGGTGTGCATTTGAGCCAAGCCAAAGGGAGGAGACCAATTTGATCTTACATTATTAAAGAAGCTCATGCAAGGTGGTGATTTAATTTCAATGCATACATTCACACTTAGATATTAGTTATTATTTACGAAACACGTAAATACTGAAAACGCGTAATAACTTCAAATAAATTTCTGAAATTTTAAATATCAATCTGAAACGTAAAAACGTGATCACTAACGGAAGACTACACAAAATAGATACCCGGAACGCATCCGGTGATGATTCTTAGATACACGCGGGATAGCTTCTCGGTTAAACGGTAAATTAATCACGTAAATGGTAAAAGGTAAAAATAAAAATAATATCAAGGGCAAAAAGTAAAATTTTTATACCATCATTAATGCATCGGATCCCATCAGAATTTCATAGTTAAGCGTGCCTGGGTGAGAGTAGTACTAGCTTGGGTGACCCGTCGAGAAGTAAAAAAATAATATACCTGTTACGCAGTAATCGTTTTTATGTGACAGTAAAATGTCAAAAAAGTCAAGCCAGACCCAAAAATTCAAAGGGTAAAATTGTCATTTAAAGTTTTGAAAATTGTCGGTTGTTACACTACCTACCCCTTAAGGGAATCCCGTCCCGGGATTCAATTTGTGTTAACTTATTGTGTGACCAAGAAAAGATTTAAGATTTAGTAAACCAGATTTGAACATGGAGTTGATAACTTTAATCAGCAAAATTTGATGTTTTGACACTTCTTAATATACATAAATTTTGACTAGGTTTGACCAGGATATTTAATCCATCAGAGTAGGTATTTTAGAAAAATATTGTTACAAGTTTTATGATTGATATAAACGCGTTATAAAGAAAATCTCTTAGTGGTCAAAACATCAAAAGAGAAAGTGTAGGCGTGTGGGTATGTCTGTATAAAGTTTTAAATGTTTTTAAGGGCAGAGTCTAGTTTCTGATATCTGTAATGTTTAATGATTAATATCAGGCGAGGTTAATGGATGTAAGTATTCACTTACTTAGACAGTACTAGGATGTATCGTGACTAATTTTTTTGTACTAGTGACCCAAAATGAATAGCTCGACTAGATGTTTTGTCGAGAGATGTTTATCTGGTTTAAGGGGGAGGTTGCATTACCTATTAGATAAGGTTGTACGAGCTGGGACTGCTCACGGACCCAACAACAGCAAACATAACAACAACAACTATAAGAGACGGCGATGGGATGTGAAGAGTAAGGACATTTCGAGAAACAATATCCCTAGAATAAAATTCAACGAATAGGAGGAGCTCGTGGGAGAGCTTATGTGATAAGTGGTGGAATATTGCACTCCGTCAATTAGTTCGAGATTCAACCAAATTCATTAGCTCAAGAGTGCAAAAAGTTTGTTAGCTCCACAACAGTTCATGATTGTAAGGATTTGTAACGGCAAAAGTAATAACTTAAGAATGAGATCAAGTAGTTCAAGTGAGGCCTTAAGATTTTGCTGAGTGGTAAGACACGATTGTGTTCCTAGATCTTTTGAACGGATTCCAGTAATTATCGAATTCGAGTTCATACTCATGTCATATCGGTAGTGTTCCCAAATCTTGAGAGTAAGCACTATTTGTCCAAATTCTAGGTCGTGTGTCATGTAGTTCTTCTCATGAACTTTTAGTTGTAGAGAGTCGTGAGCTATCACCTTCTCCTTCTGCCTAATTATAGTTCCTAATCCATTATGCGAGGTGTTATAGTAAACCACAAAGTTTTTCGTTCCATCGGGTAAATGCAAAAATCGATACACTGCAAGGTTTCTACGTTAACAGTTAAAGGGCTTCCTCTTCTTCCTCTTCCTATTCGTATTTCTCATTTTTCTGAGTCAGTTCGGTTAGACGTTACTCTATCCTAGAGAAATCTTCGATAAATCGTCGGTAGTAACCGGTAAGACCTAAGAATTTGCTTATCTTCATCAGAGTCGTAGGCGTTTCCTTATCCTTGATTGACTCACTCTTGGCGGTATTAACGTGAATGTCTTGACTATCAACAACGTGACCTAGAAATTACACTTTCGGGGGCCAGAATTCACACTTAAAGAAGTTGGCATACAATTCCTTATTCTTAAGCAATTCCGAGATATGCCTAAGGTGTTCCTCGCAATCCTGATTTCTGCTTGAGTAGATAAAGATATCATTGGTGAATACTATCACGAACTTATCCAAATACGGTTTGCACACCTGATTCATGAGATCCATGAATACCTCTGGTGCGTTGGTCCTAAATGTGGTTTTAGAATATCTTTTTCTGGAACTCTAGTTGGTGGAAGCTAGTCCTTAGGTTGATTTTTGAGTAGACGTTACATCCTCGTAGTTGATCAAAAAGATCGTCTATACTAGGTAACGGGTAACGATTCTTCATGGTTATCTTGTTAAATTTTTGGTAGTCATTGTACATCCTGAAGGATCCATCCCTTTTTTTGACAAACAATACTAGAGCTTCCCACTATGAGGTAATTGTTATTATAAATCCCCTTTGATCATACGACATACTACGTCGAAGACGATCAACTCTCTTTCTCTCAACACATAACATGCCTTCGAGTCTCAAGTTATCCCGCTCCAACGTACCAATCCTATCAAACAACCTTGCTTTTGTTTACTAGTAACTATCAATCGTTAAGGTGTCATCACCTAAGGGGCTACAAACAATATTTTTTATCACATATGATCATGGCGTGGTACTTTGTCAACCAACCTACACTAGTTATAACGTCAAAACTACCAAGTTCTACGGGCGTTAAGTCCATATTGGATGGATGGTTTAGACAATTCAGTGTTCAATCTCAAATGATAGTATCGTCTCCTATGATCTTTCTGGCGGCCAACTCAATAGTGTATGTAGTGTCTACGGTAGATGGACGATGTCGTTTAAAGAGCTAAACTCAACGGAGGTGAGGTTTTTATTAACTAGGTTCCATGTACTTGCAATAATTTCATCCTTTGCTTTAACTTCAGATCCATCAGAGGTTTTTTCGGTATGAGAATCTCATAATTCACGTGATTCTAAATGACTAAAACGTAAGTCAATTGAAGGAAATCTCCTAGTTCTCTTGGTTATAACCCAATTAGGAAGATAATTTTGTTACATTCTAACATCTTACAATCCATACTTATCATAACTACAGGGAGCGTGATTCGGTCTCTCGGCTAAGGGTATGGTGTCTCTATATGATAAGGTTAGGAAATGCTACTTAGTTATGACACTTATGAATGCGAATACACGTGACCGACACGACTCATGAATACGCACGCAAAATATTAATAAAACACAAATACAATATAATCTTGTTGACAATGTAGAGGAAGAGAAGAAAATAGAGATGGAAAGTAAGGGTAATTTGACAAAAAAATTATGGTGACTACTCCCGAGTCATAGCATGGTCCTACTTGAATTATAAAATGGTGAACAGAGCTATGCATAATTTTAGAACTAACGATAAATGCTCATTTCGTCAAACTATTGTTATGTAAAAAAATCTTATACGGTATAAACGATATAGTTTATAAGGTAGCAAAACAGTTCATGGTAATGAAAACAAGGTAGTTTATATAATGACACAAGATATTTTGTAAGATATCGGGAAATGTTTTATGAGGTGATAACAAAATAGTTTACGAGAAAGTTACGTGATGGTTTATAATGTAATGGTAACAAATGGTTTACGAGTTGACAACCCAACATTTATAAAAGTGGCAACGTAAAATGTTTATAAAAGACACGAATTGGGTCAAAAGATTATGATGACATAGTTCATACATTGACAGCGATAAATAGATTATAAATTAACAACTGAGATAATTCATGAGGTGACAACAGAAATAGTTTATAAGATGAATTCAATGGTAATTTTAATAGGGGTAGTTAAAAGAGTTTATAATTTACCATAAAATAGGTTATAAGATGGAAACAAGTTAGTTCATTAATTGATAGTCAGATAAGTTATGAGGTAATAGTAGGATAATTATAAAATGTTGACAAAATGGTTTATAGAATGATATCAAAATAGTTTATAAGGTGTTAAAATAAACAAGAAGCTATCAGCATACGGTTTGTAAACTGGTGGTAGAATAGTTTATAACGCGACAACAACTATGTTTATAAGACGACACTAAAATAGTTCGTAGGATACCATCCAGTTAGTTTATAACAGTAAGACAGTTTATATAATAATAGTGAAATGGGTTGTAAGACGGTAACAGACTTAAGGAGTAGCTTACATACATTTAATAGAGAATTGAAGTGTAACTGACAAAATCGTCATGACACAAATTGAACAAAGGATTTAGGAAAATCCACACAATACACGAAATTCACAGGAAAGTACTAGTGCAAAACTCTTAGAGATTACAGTCTAAATCTACTTAGGTTTCACTAGATAAGGAAAAATCTCTCCTTAAGTATCAGCGTTATCTTTGACAGGTTAGAGTTCCTACGAGTTTTAACCTCCTAAATACGGTTCGCGCGGTTCAGATTTCTAATTTGCCGCTGCGGCCTCTAAGTCGTTATTGATACGGGTGTCCTACAATTTCTACTCACATGGACAACACTCTTGTAGTTATTGCACTTCAAAGTCATGTCCTATGTGTGCAACTACGATTATTGTAGAAGGGTAACTCTCCTACACATCCGTTCATGAAATTTGGTTTAGCAATGTAAGCTCTCACGACCTTTTGTCATTTATTTTGTTGTTGGCATTCCTTACCACCTTGGTTTCCTAACGTATAACCTAATCCATTTAGTAGCGAGCCATGTGGATTCTTTCCTCATAGACAGTATTAGCTTCGATAGCATTAGCAATTCGTTGGGTTACAATACACTCGATCCTCGTGGATCTCATTCCTTGTCTTGTCGTCAGTATTTACTTCAAAATTGAACAGAGTAAAGAAAATGAAATAAGTCGAATTTCAAAAGTCATGCTTCTAAAAATGGGATGTTATGAGGTGATGGGTTAAAGTTGTGCGCGAATTAATCGGCATACTCCTAGGAGTTACAAGAAGTAAGAGATGTTGAGACGTAACGAGATGACGTAATTTTCAACAGTATGCGACGGTGTTCAAAGTCATTTTCAGAGATCCGAATAGTAGGAATAGACCATGCGTCGGCAGACTGTAACGAATTTTAAAGTTATGCAAACGATATAATGTAAAGTCAAAAAAAGTTTTAAAGATCAGTGTAATTATTCACGATGTTTTAGAAGTAAACAAGACCATTGTGTCACTCACAATGTCTTGAGAAAGTTTAAGGACCATTGTGTCCACTCACAATGTCCTAAAAAAAAAAAAAAAAAATAAAAATAAAAAAAAAAAAAAAAAAAAAAAAAAAATATAAAAAGAAGAAGTTTAGTATTTATATAGACAGCTTCTATATAAACAGGTGGGAAATATACGTAAGGAAAACGTAACCGTAGAGAAAAGATAAACGCAAGACAAACGTAAGCTCATAGCAAAATAGAGCTCAAGGGCAAAAATAAACGCAAAGCAACATAAAATGCAGAGAACGATAAACCAGGCATAGATAAACCCATAACATAGCGCATGCTCAAGGCAAAATGATACTCACGTATACGCCATAGCAAAAGCACGTATAAGGCACACATAAAAGCACGTAAGGATCACAGTACTGTTACTAGACTCAGACCTATATATCTACCTGGTTCTCTATAACTTTGGCTCTGATACCAATCTGTCACACCCCCAGACGGGGCCTGGACGGAATGAGTGTCCGGGGGCGTGACGTCATAATAATACATCACACAAGAGTTTCCAAAAGGAAAAAAAAAAAGAACCCACTATGACGTTTGAAAATTATAACCATTGTATTTATTAAAAATAGATAAGTCTAACAAGATTTAAAAAAAGAAAAAAAAATTTAAACGTTGCGGAAGCATAATTAAGTTTTCAAAAGACAACGAGTATGAAAGAAATATAATAAAGTCATTAAAAGATGATATCATAATTGCACGTATACTCCACAAAGCACATCAAGAATCCTAAAGCCAAGCACCTGAAAAACATGCTTAAAACGTCAACGAAAAAGTTGGTGATTCATAAGTTTTAGGTAAGTAAAACGAATAATAAAAAAGTTTAGTGAATACTGCTTCATCTCACCAATATAATGGAAAAGTATTTAGCAATTTGTGTTTGGAATATGAACAAAAAATTTATATATGTCCAGAATTTATTCGAAAGCCAAAAGGACGCACACGTTTAAATATTAAAGAAGCAACGTTTTAATATATAAATGTAATATATTAATTAGTGTTTAACAAACGATCATTAAAAGTTTAACAAGAATAAATATTAGTTGTTAATAGTTAAAGGACTAATATGTAAAACCAGGAAAAAAGAAAAGTTTGGTTTTTCCCACTCTTTCCTTATAGTCGGTCGAGATCCACTCACATGAGGAGGTGTGGATTTGGCATGCAGCTAAGTTGAGAGGAGTATATAAGGAGGTCTTAGGGTCTTTGAGAGCTCATAACTTCAATCCCTAAAATCCCTAATCTCTCTTGCTCTTTCTCCAAGTCGACCGAATCAAAACCTTTTTAGGTTTTCGGTTTTTCTTTTTCCCCTACCTATTTCGAATCATCCGCCCCACCACCCCCTCCCCCCCACCACCCCCCCCCCCCCCCCCCCCCCCCCGCAGCAAAACCTACAATGGGTTTTTCATTTGGTTGTGGTTCGACCCTCAAGAACATGAAGGGTTACTCATTATTTAAAAATAGATAAGTTTTAAAAGATTCAAAAGAAATTAAACATTTGCGAAAACGTAAGTAAAATGTAGTGGAAGCATAATTTGGTTATAAAAAGGCAACGACTATGAAAGAGAAATAAAGTCTTGATAAATGGTATCATATTACACGTAGACTCCACATAGCACATCAGAGAAGTCCAAAGCTAAGCACATGAAAAACATGCTTAAAGGTTAACATAAAGTTGTTGAATTCATAGGTTTATGTAAAGCATTTGCAAGAATCAAAAAACATTTAGTGAATACTGCTTCACTCATAGTATTATGAAAATCATTTAGTAATTAGAAACGTTCAACGAAAGAAGTGTGGACCACAAGTTCACAGTACGCATGTGATAGTTATAACAGATACAACTTCACATAAAAAGTATTTACTATTGCGCTAAGCTCATGACATCGAGGCTCAATTCAAAGAAGCATATTATATGCCCAACAAGAAATAAACTACCCTAGAGTTGTCTGACTAAGATCACCTAGTGAAATTCGACATGGTATATATCTGTTTATTTGTGTCTCCCGAATCTAGTAAGCGCTACTTTCCTGGATAGGATAATTATTCCTAATAGATCTATTTACAACATTCGAGCTCACTTAACCAGTACAGTCGGTTAAGAAATTAATGGTTCATGATAGTTCAGGCATTAGTGGTCTATTCGTAACTTAGGCAACACGTAATCAGGAAAAGGTAACATAAAGTAACTGTGTCCATATTAAAAGTAACCAATATATTTCCAAAAGAAGGGCTTTAAGTAATTGCATCCATAAGTAAAACAAAGTGTGATATCAATCATGTAACCGAGTTTGCAAACGAACATTTATAAGAGTTTGAAATCATTAGAGTAAATAAGTTTGTAAACAAGCATGTTCTCACCCCAAAAGTTATAAGGTAAATATAAAACAAGTAAAACGTGGGGGCTATGAACTGACCTTAGGCAAATGATGAGATAGTAACACAACGATGAGACAAATGCAACCGAAGACTCTAATCGAGACCTAATTATAAGACGCGCCTTAGAACGAGAAATAAATAACGAACGTTGTATAAAAGTTTATAAACGAAATAGACATCCATATGTGTTTGTGCTTTGTTTTAGTTATCAAAAACGTGTCTTTAAGAACTTATTAGGTTTATGAAAACGTTACGACGTTCTTACAAAAAGTTACTATTTTTAGGAAAGTTACTATTTATAGAAAGTTTCTATTTGTGAAAATGTTCTAAATTTCGGGACGTTAATACCGTCCCCTAATATTCGATGATTCCATTGACCATAAACGCACTAGTGAAACCCTAACGTCTACCTTTCATTCCTATCTCGCTAATATACGTTAACTTACTATATTTAGAAACGTTAAACGATGTCGACTTATCATTTTTTTTAGAAATTCCCAACCCTTCATAAATATATTAGAAAGCTACGTTAATATTTCCAAAGGTTTTTGAAGCCTAACCGAACTTAACCCGTTTGAAAACGTTTTCATATATAAAATTATATGTCCAAAAATAACTTGACGAAAACTAGGGTTTAACTCACTCATAAAACATTTTTAACTCGACTTTCGCGAGTTTGGAAGGAAAACGTCATTTTAGGCCATGTTTGTGTTTTACACTTTTACCGAAACGGACTCGAAAGGGGTCAAAATGGTCATTTTTTACTTCTGATGTAACACCCCCAAAATGGGTCGCAGCGGAATAAGGATCCGGGGCATGTTACTTCAAGATCAACAGCACAAGATATATATAAGAACGACACAAAAGTCGTTTAAATTGATACATTAGATTTAAATAAAAGACATATTACAAAAGCTTATAGCTTTACTTGTTCTTTGTTTAATATTACAAAAGATAACATAGATTTCCCCAAAACATGATGCACATACAATAGTGCCTAATCTGACCTAATCTCCATTCACTACTAATCCACCATCAAAACCATCATTAAAACTACTCTAATTGTCACACCCCGCCAAGGCGGAATCGCAAGGCATGATCAATAGGAATCATCACAACATAAGGCGTCAAAATAGAGAAAACTAAAAATGACTTTCATTAAACTTCAAGATCTAAAGCGTGTTATGACAACGCCCAAAACAATAATCCAACATATAATGCATGAAGAACAAAACATGACATGTTCAATTGAAAAAAAACAGATAAATCATAGACTCCACTTGCAAGCCTATGGTCTAGCTAATTCATCTTCTTAACTCTTCACATGTTTTGCTCACCTAAAAAGGATGCTAAAAAAGTCAACATAATTGTTGGTGAGAGTTACAGGTTTAAGACTCACTTATGGCACCGCGATCAACGAAAACAACATTTACGAACATATATGCTTGGCTATTCTATCACAAAATAAATTCACATATATATGGGGTGGATCGTACCCCTCCGTCCCATAATATCTCCGCGCAAGACTGGCCCACTTGACTAGCTAAGTCCGTTCGGGTCTCACACAAGGTCATGTCATCCTTACATACACATGCCTTACCATAATTTATATCACATAGCAATAGCACATAACAATCATATAGTTTGATACTTAAAAACACATATCACGGTTCATAATTCAAAAATAGTTTTGCATCATTTCCATCCCAAAATATAAGTAAAAAGTGGGACTGTAAAACTCACCTGATGCAAAGCAAATTCCAATTCCTTCACTTAATCTTGCAAAGAATCTAAACAAAACAATACACACATATGTTACCATCGATTAGGTCACACACCCAAGTCGATGTAACAATCACAACGATGGATACTCTATATCCTATCTTGATTCAACTCTTCTATATACTCCTCATACTTGCTAACCTCAAATTACCTCACAAACTTTACTTCTTACTCAGTTTTTATAGTCACAAGATGACTCTAAATAAAATACTTAAACACCTAATTGGTTCTCTCCTCACATCCTATAGCTCCTCAAGTAGGGTTTGTGACTCTATGTTTTTTGGAAATAAAAAAATAATAGCAGTGTAACTATTTTTATAAAAATTCAACACACAACGTGTCCAAATTTGACATGAATCCGACCTTCAAAAAGTTTAGCTGAGCAACCCATTTAAACACTTTAGGAAAATTCCTACAAAAATTTCTAGAAAATCATAAATAACATGAACTTTCTACGAATGCAACCAATAATTAAAAAGACGTTTTGAAATGGTTTTTGACCTCACAAACACAACTCAGAATCTTCCCTAAAAACTTAATTTTGACAACGAATCTTGTTTGATTAATTTGACTAACTTCCACTCACTTTTAATTCATGAAACACTTGGGTTGGAAAGTAGACTCTCTGTAGTTAATTTTAGGCTCAAGAAAATCAATAAAAGCTATCCGTATGACCGAGATATGGCTCTCGCAAGATGACCTAAAATTCTGCC
This sequence comes from Tanacetum coccineum, assembly GCA_026074375.1. Lineage (NCBI taxonomy): Eukaryota > Viridiplantae > Streptophyta > Magnoliopsida > Asterales > Asteraceae > Tanacetum > Tanacetum coccineum. Next base: position 47,044 of record BQNB010027444.1, on the reverse strand, counting down.
CAGATTTCTATTCCGAATTTAGCATAATTAACCCTAATTAACTTACCCAAAACCCTAATTATTAACCCTAAAACGATTTTTGATGATCAAAACCTCTTAATTACAGATTATTTACAATAACCTAATCCATCCTTAATGATTGTTACGTTAAATAAAATCAATTGAATTGAAAAAGAATTTAGAAAACATTACCTTAACTCTTGAAAATCAAAACCCTAAAATTTTTTGGGTTTCTCTTTGTTCTTTGTGTTGTTTGACCGGCCAAGGAGAGAGGAGAGGAGAAAAAAGTGACATTTGATTAAGTTATGATTTGTATTTATAGGCTTAGGAAAAGATAATTACTAAAAACGAGTTGTAATCAAATTGGGATTTTTCCCCTTTTTTTTCTTCCCTTGTTCGGCCGATCCACACAACCACCCTTTTAATTATATTTTTTTTCTTTTATTTATTTATTATACATTTACTTTAAATTCTAAGTAAAAACCTTTAATTCTAACTATTTTTAAAAATAGAAAGTACTCTACAATCTATAAAATACTAAACTAATATATATAATATGAATTACATATACATAGTACGTACACAGAATATTACGTACACGACATTTGAAACTACGCAAAGCTTTCAAATGATTTCATTTCCACAAGTACCATGATTCATCACTCATGTATTTCCATCTCATACACATATAAAATACATAAAACACATAATGACACACATAAACTGAATTATACAGGCTTTAACTATCCCGCTAAAATCTTAGTTGTCTCACTAATCTCATCACCATCTTTGTTGCAACACACATGGTCACTCATTCTCAAAATCAAAACAATATGTAAATCAAAAAACCATAAAAATATAACTAGTTCATGTGTCATCTTGTTTATTTTTTGAAGACTTGCACAAACACAATAGGATTTCAACCAAGAGCATAAGAAAATAAAGAAATCAAAAGGAGGTTCAAGAAAGAGCTTACAAATGATAAAGGAATAAGATTGAACACTAGATCTATAACATACACCAAGATCTTGCAAAACCCCCAAATTTATTTGAAACCCTAACTATAGATCTTGAACAAAAACCCTAACAAATGAACCAACACTTGCATCTTTCTTAAATAACCTTGAATAATAGCTAAGAACACTAGATCTTGAAGAGAAATCAAAGATATGGAAACCCTATTAAGGGTGTGTTTGTGCCGTGGGTGAGGGGAAGGAAAAAGGAAGAAAGAAAATTTCTTGGTGGCTTGCAAAGAATGAGAACCCTAATGTGTATATTATGGTATTTATAGGAGGATCCCAAGTACTAGGGTTTTGTATTGGTTGACAAGTCAGCACACACACATTTAACCATGTGTGTGTGGTTCGGTTATGGTACAAAAGAAAGAAAGGAAAGAAAATTGCAAGAGTTTATCTAGTGTGTGTAAAATTTATGAGAAATAAAATATGGATGGTATTTATAGTGGAGTAAGAGCTTGGAGCCAAAGGGGAGGGGAGTGGAGCCAAAGGGTGAGCCAAGCCAAGGGAGGGGGAGGGGACCATGAGCTAAAGTGAAAAGATTCCCTTAGAACTAATTTTAGTGTGTACATGAGTGTAAATTGAGTAGGGGGAGGGATATACATGAAATTTGGACCTCTAATCCCAAGATATACGATAACTAAAGTTTACGTGAAAAGATTACGGGTTTTTGGGGTTCCGTTTGATCAAAAACACTAAAAACGCAAAATGTACGCGAAAACGTAGAAATCGTAAACGAAAGTGTACGTGACCTATGTAACACTTTGAAATGATAAAATAATGCATATAACAAATATACTAATCTAAGTCCGAAGTCGAAACGCATCCGATGACGTTTTTCAGTTTTACGCGGGACAACTTCCCGGTTTTAGTTTAAATTTAAACGTAACGTATAAAAGTCAAAATAGTGAACGGAAAAGTTTAAAATAATGACCTGAAATTTATGGGGTGTGACTCACTAATGCCCGGATCCATCAGAACTCCGTCATTTAAGCGTGCCTGTGCGTCGAGAGTTAGTAATAGCCTTGGGTGACCAACCGTGGAAGTAACAAAAAATTCTATACCGGATACGTAGTAATCGTTTTTAGTGTGACTAAGTAAAGGTCATAAAACGTTTAAAAAGTCACTGTCGACCCAAAATTCAAAGGGTAAAATAGTCATTTAAAGTTCTGAAAATTACCAGTTATTACAGTACCCACCCCTTAAAAGGAATCCCGTCTCAGGATTCGATTTGAGTTAACTGATTGTGTGACCAAGAAAAGATTTAAGATTTAACAACCCCGTTTTAAACATGGCATTGCTAACTTTATTCAACAAAATTTGATGTTTCGATACTTCTTAATATAAATAATTTTTGGCTAGGTTTGACCAGGATATTTAATCCATCAGAGTAGGTATTTTAGAAAAATATCATTGCAAGTTTTATGATGGATATAACCGCGTTGTAAAGAAAGTCTTTTGATAGTGAAAACATCAAGGGATAAAGTGTAGACGCGTAGGTATGTCTATATAAGGTTTTAAATGGTTAAAGGCAAAGTCTGGTTTCTGATATCTGTAATGTTCGATGATTAATATCGGACGAGGCTAATGGGTGTAAGTATTCAACTTACTTAGGAAGTACGAGGATGTATCGTGACCGAAGTTTTCGTACTAGTGGCCCGAAATGAATAGCTCGACTAGATGTTTTGTCGAGAGATGTTTATCTGGTTTAAAGGGAAGGTTGTATCACCTAGTAGATAAGGTTGTACGAGATGGGACTGCTCACGGACCCAACAACAGCAAACATAACAACAACAACTATAACAGACGGCGATGGGATGTGAAGAGTGAGGGAATTTTGAGAAACAATATCCCCAAAATAAAAGTCAACGAATGGGAGGAGCTCGTAGGAGAGCTTATGTGGTAAGTGGTGGAATATTTCACTCCGTCAGTTAGTTCGAGATTGAACCAAATTCATTAGCTCAAGAGTGCAACAAGTTTGTTAGCTCCACAAACAGTTCATGATTGTAAGGATTTGTAACGGCAAAAGTAATAACTTAAGAATGAGATCAGGTAGTTCAAGTGAGGCCTTAAGATTTTGCTAAGTGGTAAGACATGATTGTGTTCCTAGATCTTTTGAACGGATTCCGGTGATTATCGGGTTCGAGTTCATACTCACGTCATATCGCCAGTGTTCCTAAATCTTGAGAGTAAGCACTATTTCTCTAAATTCTAGGTCGTGTGTCGTGTAGTTCTTCTCATGAACTGTCAGTTGTAAAGAGTCGTGAGCTATCACCTTCTCCTTCTGCCTAATTATAGTTCCTAATCCATTATGCGAGGTGTTATATAGTAAACCACGAAGTTTTTCGTTCCGTCTGGTAAATGAAAAAAAAATGGGTACACTATAAGGTTTCTATGTTAACAGTTGAAGGGCTTCCTCTTCTTCCTCTTCCTATTCGTATTTCTCATTTTTCCGAGTCAGTTCGGTTAGAGGTTTCTCTATCATAGAGAAATCTTTGATAAATCATCGGTAGTAACCGGCAAGACTTAAGAATTTGCGTATCTTCATCGGAGTTGTAGGCGTTGCCTAATCCTTGATTGACTCATTCTTGGCGGTATTGACGCGGATGTCTTGACTATCAACAACGTGACCTAGAAATTGCACTTTCGGGAGCCAGAAATCACGCTTAGAGAAGTTGGCGTACAATCCTTATTCTTAAGCAATTCCGAGATATGCCTAAGGTGTTCTGATGTTGTAGCAAAAGCAAACAAATTTATATACTTATAGTATTAATCCCGTGAAAATTTCTATCCAAAATACTTCTCAATC